>JAEANM010001325.1:0-28557 GCA_017656035.1 Myanophis thanlyinensis
CCTTCCTTCCTTCCTTCCTTCCTTCCTTCCTTCCTTCCTTCCTTCCTTCCTTCCTTCCTTCCTTCCTTCTGGTTTTCCCCACCGCTTCCTGCCTCGCAGACTGTTTGGACATGCAGAGAGACAAAGTCTCCGCTAAACGATCAAGTCTGGCTGGTGCTATTGTTGTCGTTACCTAAACAGAGTTGCTGCCAGGAACTCAAAGGCCCATCTATCATCTATATTGGAAAATGAAAGAAAAAAAAAAACACTTTCTGGATGACTCAGTGGGATTTTTTTGTTGTTGTTGGGGGAGGAAAGGAGAAAAAGCATTTAAACTTTCAGGGTGTTTTCCCCCCTCCTGTGTGTTGTTTAGAGGTTCTTTTTTTACCCAGAGCGTTTCTGCAAACTGTGAAGCTAGACAACGAAGCGATCCAATGACGCACCCTCTCAAGGGCTCTTCCCGTCCTGTCTCGGGTACATTAAAAGGACCTTTTCGTGCATGAGAAAGGAAAAGATTCATTGAGCTGGGTGCCCCACTCCTGGTGAAGTCATAATGATGCAATGTTCACAATTTTCTGGGCAAAAATAGAAACCTGGTTTGCTGGAGCTGCCTTCTGCTTAAAGCAAATAAACAGACCTCCAAGTCTAGTCTAGAGGTTGGCACTTCCTGGTGGTGTCCTTTCTCAGTGCTCAACGAGTCGGATCCTGCTTAGCTTTGCCCAAATTAGCCACAGTTGGCTAAATAAAGCCTCTGTCGAGTTGAGTGAAGGAACGACCCCCCTGCTGGTTTCTTGGCATCGGCTCAGAAAACATGTGGAACCTTCCAAGATGGTTATTTTTGTTAGCGTGGAGTCATGAATGCACTGGGATTGAAAGCTTTCCCAGATATATGGAAATATCTTCCAATGAATCCTGAAGTCATTACTCTGGACTGACTGGCTATGGATTATATGGAAGCTGGTGTCCAATGTTTTTGACGGGCACCAACTTAGGACATCTCTGAGGCTTGGGAGATGCTTGGAATCAAGGGAGGTTTCTAGGCAACAGCCCAGAACTTCCTTGGTCCTTCGGCGCCTAGCAACCACAAGATCTTGCCTCCTGTGTGAGCATTGCAGGAAGTGGCCCAGAACGGAAGGCCTCTCGTTGCCCACATGAACGGGAGCACGGCTGGGGGAGAAGAAGGTGAAACATTCCAAGATGGAGATGAACCATTCAAGGATGATGATGAAGGCAAGCTTTTGTGGCCCATGGGTGAATAAGAAATAAGAGGAAGGGACAAAATGGGGCCTTGGCTTATCTCTACTGACCCAAAGGGTACAACGTTTGGTTGGCTTGTTCTATAAATTTGATATGGGTGTACAGATTTACAAGAAAGTTGGTGAAGGGATTGAGGAAGACCCATAGAGTTTCCAGTTACTCCGAAAACACCATGAATGGAAATTTTCTGCAGGTGTCTTTAGCTGCACAAGGAATGGGCCAATTCATTGCTGGAGAAAGAGGCATGCAAATAAGCATGGTGAGGTGGCCCACAGATGGTTGTTTTTTTTGCAAAAGCAGCTGTCTCTGACATCGGGATGAGCTTTTTAGGAAAGCCTCTTAGCAAACCCAGGAGTTGTGGAAAAGTCAAGGGGAGATTTTAACAATCCAGAACTGAGAGAGTTTGCAAAAAGTTGGATTTTAAGGAAGCCAAGGGAGAGCTTAAATCCTGTTCTGTTGAAGTCCTCCAATCGATTGGAATCTAAATTAATTCCGCAGAGTAAGGTTTCCTGTCTGTTGTGCCTGCAGCCCATTTGGCTTCCATCCCCATAGAGTTGTATCCAGAAGATATCAAATGTCTCTCCCTTCAGTTTTTTTCCCTCTGGGTCCCAGTTTGCCCTCACATTTAAGTCTTGGGGTGATCCATTCCAAGACTTCTGTTCCCACCGCCAAACCTCAACAGATGGTAAACGTTCTCAAGATGAACCATTCAGCAACTGAAGGGAACAACTATTAACTTTGGGTCCTTCGATCCCATCTTTCCTCATCACAAGCAGTGGGGAGAAGGGGGGGGGCTCCTCCTGCTAGTCAGAGAAACAGTCCCCAGACATTCGATCTGGTTGCCTCCTTCTGTGTGTGTTGAGTTGTCTTCTCAACACCATGGAAATTAAACCCTTGTGCTGGCAGGGTTGCAAAGGGATTAGGCCCTCCTTCGAGTGAGAATGCCTTTTTTTGTGTTTGGCATGTTCTCTTGGAGGGGGACAGGGTGGGCGACGGACCAAGGCCTGGAGACTAATTTTAGGACACCATTTGGCCTGTCTCTGTGCCAAAGATAGCAGACTTCATCCGGACTCTTTGCAAGATAACCTTTGCAGATAATCCTTTCCAATAGATTCCACTCCATCCAGTCGTTGGGAAGCTTTGTTCTTCTCGTAGAGAAATGACAGATGGATAGGGACACCCTTCGGTTGGGACTGTCCCGTCACCCCCATCGATCCAGATTTCTATCTCTCCTTTTCTCCAACAACTCACATCACCATACATAACACATCCTCCATTGGTTGAGACTTTGTTGAGAGTTGTTGAGACTTTGGAAAAAGTGCAGAGAAGAGCAAGCAAGAGGATTAGGGGACTGGAGACTCAAACATACGAAGAATAGTTGCAGGAACTGGGTTTGGCTAGTTCGAGAAAAGAAGAACCAGGGGTGACATGATGGCAGTATCCCAGTATTTGTGTCACAAAGAAGAGGGGGTCTACATATTTCCCAAAGCACCAGAAGTCAGGACAAGAAACAATGGATGGAAACTAACCATCAAGATTAGAGAGAGATTCAACCTGGAATGAAGGAGAAACTTCCTAACAGTGAGGACAATTAACCAGTGGAACATCTGGCCTCCAGAAGTTGTGGGTGATCCATCACTTTAGGTTTTAAGAAGAGATTGGCTAGCCATTTCTCTGGAATGAAACAAGAGTCTCCTATTTGAGCAGGGGGTTGGACCATTCAATTTCACTGCACACGTTGTGCATTGACAATAAAATATTGAATTGAATTGAATTGAAGACCTCCAAGGTCCCTTCCAGCTCTATTCTGATTGATTGATTGATTTTGATTGATTTTCCTAACAATACGGTGAAGTAGGTTGAGTTGAGAGAGTCATCCGATGGCTGGAAATGGATTTGAACATGGATCTCTAGTCCAGCCATAGCAACCAGTGGTTTCTTCTTGATCTTCTTGAGCTTTTTAAAAAACTTCCATACAGTTGGCTACAACTTTCCCCAAAGTGAACAGCTGGCCAATTCACCCCCTGAGAATTCCAGAATGCTGTAAATTGATCTCCCCAGATGTAGGACAGCCCGTTGGCTGGACATTCCTCCTAGCCTTCCAAGCAGAAACAATTGCTTTCCGTACTATTTTTAAGCCCGTTTCTTTTGCTCCCAAGGACAAAAACAAGTTGGGTGTCTATTTTCTGTGTCACACCCATGAGCATATTTGTACCTACGTGCCATGGTACCTTCAAGACCTGCTTTTTACATCTTCACTTTTGCATCTTTTCAACACGTGTGATCAATGCCCAGTTGGTCACTGTTTAATGAATTTTTTTTATTGGATGGCATTTGGTGCCAAGACAATAGCCATGGACAATATCTTGGAGGAGGTCAATCACCATTTATGGGACAGCCCTGGAGAGCTGTCAGAGCTTATCTGGATCAGGTGACCCCATTCATTTGATGACTGTCTCATGAATCGTCTTTTTTAATATTGGTCTTCTTCCATGGATGGAAGGCATCTTGCCAACAATTTGGTCGGGCAGCTGAGGTCAAGAGGAGAAGGTCTCTCCCAGGAGGTCCTTCTGGGAAGTTCATATCTGATGGAAGGATTTAAGAAGAATGGAGGAAAGTGAACTCTTTGTTCCCAGGTGGCATTTGTTAAACTCTTACCCACCAGAGAGATCCTGGTTGGTTTTCTTTCACACTTGGTTTTACTCATGGTCCTGTTCCATAAATATTTGTTGTCCTCCTTGGCTTCTGCTAAAACCTCATCTGTTGTTGCGATGAAACGTCACTGCTGGGCTGCTAAGAGGTTCTTGGCAGAGAGAAGACAGGGCACCATCAATCAGCTCTATCTACCCTGGCATCGTAGCCCTGCAGACCTTTTGATCTTCTCTCTCTCTCTTTCTCTCCCCCCCCTCTTTGCAGTTCTAATCTGGGTCAAACCTGGGAGACTTTCCAAAGCATGAAAACTGACCCGTTGAGAAGGAAGGGGCCAGATGGAGCGACTCCTGTGTAAAGAAATGCTCCAGTATTTTCACCCTGTCTCCTCTTCTTCTTCTTTGTCTTCATGCTTGTTACCCCTGGAAGCCATCTTCTCTTTTGGATTGCATCCACATTTCTCTTGGGGGTTTCTCTCCCGTGCAGCACCAAGGCCCAATGTCTTTGGACCAGCCTTTCATCATAGCACCCGGTCCTTAGCAGGGACAGTCAAAGAAGACGCTTACAGGTTGCCCAAACGTGAAACGTTACTCCAAAAGTTTAGAGGCGATGCCCTTTCCGTTCGCTCCCTTTACCCTTGCAGCGTTTCTCCATTTGCTGAAGGTGACTAATGACCCATCCATGCTGGGAGCTGTTTTCTCATCTCTGATGCCAAGGGATGGAGAAATGTGAGAAGATCATGTCCTGCTCATCTTTTCCCTTTTAGAGCAAGAGGGCTTAGAGAAGACACTGGTTGGGAAGACTCATCGGGGGGTCACTCCGTAAACCTAACCAGCAGGCAGGCCAAGCTGTGACCTTGAGGAAGAGCAAATGTGTGAGGGACTTCTCTAACGAAGATTAGGGGGGGACACGATAGCAGTGTTCCAATACTTGAGGGGCTCCTACAAAGAAGAGGGGTGGTCAAACTATTCTCCAAAGCCCCTGAAGACAGGAGAAGAAACAATACATGGAAACTAATCAAGGAGTGAAGCAACATGGAACCAAGGATAATTTTTTTTGACAGTGAGAACTATCAACCGATGGAAAGGTTTGCATCCAGAAGTTGTGGTTGCTCCATCAATGGAAGTTTTGACCCAAAAAAATTGGACAGCCATTTGTATGGGGTGGTATAGACGAGGGTCTCCTTCTTGAGAAGGGGGTTCGATTGGAAGATCTCCAAGGTCCCTTCCAGCTGTTATTCTGTTGTGTTGGGATGAAGCCATGCAAAGTGTGACCATCTGGAGGAGTTCTGCAGGAGTCACCTTGGGAAGAGCTTGCAAAGACTTGAAGAGCAAGCCTGCAGGGAACGGTCCCAAAAGTCTAGATGGCGCTTTGGAGCTCTGCCTGCTTTCTATGGGTCATGTTGCAGACTCCCCTTTTGAGCCCAGAGCATAGGTTCATGTTGGCATCCCTTCCAGTCTGGGCAAAAAAGAGGGGGGAAAAGGGGGGAGAGAAGGAGAATGGCCTGGATGACTTGAGAGACCCCCCTCTCTTCAAGCCGTTGGTCAATGGCCAATTGGAAATCCATGTTTGTCAGAGGCCATTTCAGATATCACAGCAAATTCTGTGGAGGAGGGCTCTCCTCGTCTTGGGTGATAACTAACAGGGGATGAACTTTAAGGCCTGGGCTGAGCAAGTGGGGGCCAAACATCTTCAGATGTTATCACCTTGAGTTTATGGGATCTGGATGTTTAGGTTGTATTCTGCCTTGTTGTGAGTTAATCTTGTGATATTTATTTATACCCATCTGTCTCTCTCTCTCATCTGTCTGTCTATCTATCTATCTAATCTATCCTGTGTATCTACCTCAATTCAATTCAATCCTTCATTGTCAATGCACATGTGTGCAGTGAAATTGAATGAGCCTCCATCAGTAGTCACACAAAGCACAGAATACATACACCTTTTAATCTACCTATCTCATCTATCTTATCTACCTACTTACCTATCTATCTCCCTTATCTCTATCATCTCTCTCTCTCCCTCTCATCTTCCCTTTTTATATTGGGCTCCTTCAAAACTCCCTGGTGAATTCATCTGATTTACATTTAGAGCAAACTAAAACGAAATGGAGTTGATAGGCTGCAAAGTAGGAGTGGACACCTCAACGTGGATGTTCATGGGGGGAGTCTTCCAGGCTTTGAGGGTGGCCCCCCTTCCTTCCCTCCTGGTTCCCACATCGCAAGCGCCTGCCCAGCCGCAGGGCCAGTGTCCCAGCGCTCTGCCAGGGCCCCCGTCACTAATCTTTTACTTGGAGGTGGCACAGCCATCCCCTCTTCAAGATGCTGAGCCTGGCCCGCTCTTTGCAGCCAATTCTCGGGTCTCAGGTTCCTCCAGGCATTTGAGAGTTTTGGAGCCTGAAGTCGGCAGGTATTTATATGTTGAGGGCGCTTCATTCCGTCGGCTCTATTCTTCTCCCTCGAGATCTCCTAAAATGGTAAGATGTTTTGAGTGGGATGAAGTCCACAGGCCGGGCCGAGGGGTGTGGACATGTGTGGGAAGCCCTGGCCCCCGTATTAATAGCCTCCCTTAAGGATATGCTGGTGATCTGAGTGGGAGGTCACTCAACAGCTCCCTTCTCTTGATCCAGCCCGGCCACGAGTCGATTCACCCTTCCACCGGCATGGCTTACCATCGGCACTCAGGTAAAACCGGGTGCCCGCATCGGTGTGGCACGGTGGGAATAGATAATGCAACCACAGCTGCTTAAGTTCCCTGCAGGGCCACATTTGCTTCAGTGGCCAGAGACAAGAGAGGGGTGTGTGTGTTGTGTGTGTATTTCCCCTTCTTTCCTGGCCTTCCTTGATCGGACGCCCCTCATCCTAGATTCGGGAGGGTGGGGGTTTTTTTCTTCCAGAAAGTGGCAGACTTAAGGCTGCCGAAAAGAATTCTGCAACAATTTCTTTTTGGGATTGAACGCCGGGCGTGGTTATCCTTAGCATTGCGATAGGTTGCTTTTTGCAAAAGAACCAAAAGACTAAAATACTTCTACTGCTCTTAAAAAAATAAAACAAAAGAGAGCACATCGGAGGATTTTGGAAGAAGCGGCTTCCATGTTTTGCAGCTCTGCTTGGATGAAATTCAACCACCACCACCCACAACTCTTGGAGATGTCCCCGTCTTAATCGGGACGCCCAGCTAAACAGCTCCCAGTCAGAAGGGAGATAAAAAGCCAATTCCTTAGTCTCTCGTTCCAGGATTTGGATTCACTTACGTCGGTTAGTTGCTCTCTGGCTGGCCCCCTTTCTGAAAACAGATTGAAGGGAAGGACTCCCTTCCCTCCGACCTTGTAAGAGAAAAGGACTTCAGGGTGGGTTGTGGGTTGGAATTAAAATGGAAAATTGGGGTGTGTGCGACATGGCACAGTCAGGCATTGGATGCTTCCTGCACAATGTTTTATTTTGGATTTTCGAATGGGGTTGCAGGTAAAATACTGTACACCTGAATGGCCAACTAGCAGCATGGAGGAACGGCAAATATTCCTGTCCCACAGCATTTCACAGCTAGCAGCTGATGGTTTGCAGGGTTGATCTTATTTGGCCCATATATTTGATAGGGCTTCCAAATTGCATTAATATCCTTCTGTACGTTTTATACTTTTGTGCCTGCCTTTAACCACTGTGTTCCTGCCCCAGTTGATGCTGGTCTGAGGGCCATAAACAATGGTTTGATTTAACTTGATTTGTGCAAGGAGACGCTGGATTTTGCCCTGGGCCCCAATTATTTGTGTCTTTTCATTCATTGATTTGAATATTGATCAACCCTGCTGGCTTTCCCCCAGTCTAACTTTTCTGCAGGGCCACCCACCTTCCAAGCCTTAATCATTTCCAAACCAAATTTCTCAAATCATGTGGGCTAGAAACTTGTCTTAGCACGAACATTAAGAGTGAATAATGAATAGTTGGATCTTTTTTTTTTGCTCCCTGGGCTGTATATAGTGAGCATCCCATTCTTTGCTCCATCCCTTCTGCTCACATGGATTAATGCTGCAGCTTTAGATGCTCAGAAAAGAATATATTTTGTTCTCTGAGGTTGCCATGCACTCCTTCCTTCCTTCCTTCCTTCCTTCTTCCTTCCTCAGTATTTTCCTTTTTTCTACATTAAATTCCTTCCTCCCTCCCTCCTTCCTTCTTTCTACATTAAATCAATCCCTCCCTCCTTCCTTCCCTCCATCTTTTTTCTTTCTTTCTCTTTCCCTTCCTTCCTTCCATTCTCTTTCCTCTTAGAAAGTGCTGTCTCTTTTTCTCAGTGATACTTCAAGAGAGACCACAAACAAAGGCTGTAAATCAAATTGGGTCTGTGCAGTTTTTCTCCCCAAATATCTCATGCGCACATCTTATGCTTTTCCAGACTTGTAGAAGCATGGCTAAGACAATTAAAATCTTTTTTTTAAATCCCATGGCTTAGATACAACAGCTAATATATTAGACAAGAAAAACACGTAATCTCAGCGGGCACCATTAAAAAAAAACAAAAACCCACAGCCATTCCAGACAGCAGAAACAACCTCCTTGGAAACCCCTTGAGAAGCTCAATTCCCACGATAAAGATCTCAACAGGATGGCAGTTATGACCGCTTGGTGGTCTATTTTCCTTTGGCTTAGAAGATGCTCCCCAGGTGCTTAACCCACACAGCAAACCTGGCCAGTTGCGGCCAACTCAATAAACCTCTGCTCACAAAAGCACTGCTGAATTTGTGTAACGTGTGAACTCAGCTCCCATGGCTTGCCAATTCCAATTCATTTCTCCTTCCTTCTTCATGTTGGGTGTCTTCACCCCCAGCCCTAATGCCTGGAACTCTTTTGTGGTGGGTTTATCGTCTTTCTGCAAAATCTCTGGAAAGGACACACGCGCACACACACCCTGCATTGCATTGCTCTCATCAGCCCTGCCTTTCCCCGTCTGTGGCGAGGAGAGTGCGCCTGCACACCGTTGCTATGATACAACACCCTTTATATAGCCAGGCCAAATTCCAAGTAATCCAGTGAAAGGGCACATGAGTCAAGAAAACAATGGGGTAATTGCCCTATTTTTAGACTGCAGGAGGGAAAGAATGAGTTGGCAATTAACACCCTGGGCTAGGTTTTTGCTAGCTCGCCTTCTCTGGTTTTGCTGTGGATTGCTAGCTTGTTCCAGAGTGATCCAGCAATGTCCATCCCACCGTGAATAGTCACAGGAACGATGGTTGTGGAACTGTGGAGCCCAATCTGGAGCTGCAGAACTAGTCTTACTCTTGGAAAAGGCATAAATCAGCCCCAAAGATTGGCTCAGGGACAGAGCACTTGGGAGAGAAGAAGCCACGATGGGTTCACATGTTTCTGGGGTTCTTTACTTGACCGACCAGGTGATGGTGATGATGGTCAACTGAATTGATAGGAAGAGGAAGGTCAAGGTTAAGGGGAGGTTGGATGTTTGGGCCAGATAAAGAGGATTAGGTCCTGATAGAACCCAACCTCCTGCCAGATGCTGTGGTCATAAGTCGTTTCTTGAGATCAGAAGCTGTCCACACATTGGTAAGCTTGGCTCTTGAGATGACCATCTAGTTCAGGGGTCTCCAACCTTGGCAACTTTAAGACTTGTGGACTTCAACTTCCAGAATTCCTCAGCCAGCAAAGCATTGTTGAGGTCCACAAGTCTTAAAGTTGTCAAGGTTGGAGACCCCTGATCTATAGGACGTTGGCAGCTATGCTCTTAAGTTCAGAGATCCCCCAACTTTTCAGAGCTGGGCCATCCCTTCAGTTTGGGGGAGCTCCCTCAACTGGAGGCTACAACTCCCATGTTTTCCAACCAACCACATCCTTCTTTCCCCCTTGATTTTTTCAATGAGCTTATGGTTTTCACAGAAGACCGCAGGAATAGCTCAGCCTAACTGTGCTCATTCCTAACACAAGATGTCCAAGGACTTTCCTCTTTTTTTCCCTTCCATCCGTCAGGCTTTTATTCTGCTACTTCCCCCTTTCTTAAAAATCTATCTAGGATAGCAGCAGCTTTATCAAGTTTCCGGTCCTTATGAACCAGAGGAAGGATGTGGTGTTAAACAACAACTGGGCCCTGCCCCCATTTTCCCCGGATGTGGGTGTGTTGAAGGAGAGCCAACTTTGCTCTGAGTTTTAGTAGTCAGAAAAAAAGTTGGATGAAACCTCCTTGGTTCATTGACTTGTGGATGTGGCTTTGTTGAGCATTAGAAGACAACAAGGAACTGGGACGATTTTTAGCACTCCCTGGTGATGCAAAAAAAAAATTTGTCTCATTTTCTCCAATTAACGCTAAGATGTAGTAGTAGTAGTAAAAATTGTTATAAGTAGTAGACACATTTCCTCTTATGCCACTTCACACCTCCTGGCCGTTCACTAGATAGGACCTGTCCACCCTCCAGGTTGGTCTTCAGCCCAGATGTTGATGAACCTTGAGCAGAAAAAAACCCCGTCACGCTAGGTTTATCTTGTCATGTTCTGCCACCCTCAGAAAAGCTTGTCGCAGTGAGCATGTCGACACTCTGATGCAACCACACCGTGAGGTTCTGTGGTGGTGTCTGCTGTTGGCAATTGGGGTGTGACAAGCAACAGTGGGATACACAACGAGGAAATACAAGGCTGGGCTTGTGCGAAGGACCCAAGGAGCAGCAGTTTAGACATGCCCGAATCAAAGGATGCACCATCTATACTATATATAGATACAACGAAGGTTTCAATCCATGTGGCTGTGAGGTGGGGTAGAGTCAGGGGCCAAGAACTGAAATGGCCAACAAGGTGGAGTGCCAGACTTTTGAAGGACCTTCTCATAATGTCATCTCTGCTGCAAACATGGAAAGGGGGAAGATAGGCCACAAAGAATCTATGCGAAGGTGGCATCTCGCAGGACTCAACTCTGCCATGTTGTCTTCGTCACTGCAGGTCCCAGCAGCTACACCGTGGGCACCATGTCCGAGCGCTTCGACTGCCACTACTGCCGCGCCGCGCTGCATGGGAAGAAGTATGTGCAGAAGGAAGGACGCCACTGCTGTGTCAAATGCTTTGAGAAGTTCTGCGCCAACACCTGTGCCGAATGCCGGAAGCCCATCGGGGCAGATTCCAAGGTAGGGTATAAATCTGGGATGGCCCCAATTGCAACGGTCAACCCCTCAAATCACTACAGGCTGGGTGGAGTCCTTTGGACAATGGTGTGATTTTCTTGACAAGAGAGCAGCCAGAGTAAGAGATTTTGACTGTTGAGTTGGCTGATGGACCTCGTGTGTTACTTAATGGACTTTTTCTATATTATAATACAGCACACTGGAACAGATTCTTACAATTGCACAGTTTGTTTCATTCTTCTTTGTAAGTCAGAGAGCCAGTTTGGTACAGTAGTGAAGGGTGGCACAGATTCAATTCCTTCTGTAGATATTGAAGTCAGCTGGGTGACCTTGGACCCTCTCTCCAAACGTTAAGACTAGGAAGTTGAAAAACCATCTACGCATGAGCCTGGGTTAGCCCAGCATGATAAAGTATGGCCGTAACTGCCAACATAGCGTTCATAATTCTGCAATGGGCGATATGTGAGTCTCGCCAAGATGATCCACGAGTTTTCCAAGGGGGCACAAAAGTTGGGTTCCCATTGAGCTAAATCAGAAGTGTTCAACTTTCTTCAGCTCAAAATGGACTCGAGACTTTTTCAGGATTCTGTAGGGTAAATACATGACCTGAAGCGTCTGTGAGTGGCTCAAGGCACCTACTGTGTCCCTTAAAATCTGTCCTACCCCTCTTAAAATAAGCAAAATGGTCAACCTCTGAGAGAACCTATAAAAAAGAGTGCAAAAGGTTCATTTTTTTTGGTATACATCTGGCTAACAGGGCAGAATCATGGAGTGATTTTTGACCCTGGGACAAAAGACCCTTTTCAAAATGTTTTCTCTTGCTCTCGCAGGAGCTGCATTTCAAGAACCGTTACTGGCACGACAATTGTTTCCGCTGCTTCAAGTGTTACACATCTCTGGTGAACGAGCCCTTCATGCTGAAGGAGAACAACAAGGTGTGGTGTAACAAATGCACCACCAACGAGGATGCTCCGAAATGCAAAGGCTGCCTGAAGCCCATTGTGGCAGGTGAGGGCGCTGGGAGGGACCAATCTCCTCCATGGGAGGCTTGTCTTCCTTGATCACAGAGCAACCTCTACCTTGGGGAGATGTTCAGGCCTCATGTGAAGGTCTAATAGGACTTCTTTGGGCTGAACTCAGCTCACTGTGGCTTATTCAGCCAACTGTGGCTTAGGAAGGGTAAGCTCTCTTGGAGTTGAGCTTGATTCCTGGACACCCCCAATTGGGGAAATTTGCAAAGGCTATTTTTGGTCTTCCAAATTAATCTACAGACCTGGGAATTTCTGGGGGGGCTCTCATCCAAGGATTAAACCATCAACAGGCTTAGAATTTTGTAAGATCAACTAACGTTGCAGGATAAAGTCATCCACATATGCTCCATAAGTAAACAGGACCAAACAAGGCCCCCTTTGTTAACTGTTGGGTTAAACTAGATGCACAAAGCACCCATTTTCACCCCTAAAAACACCCAATTTTCCCTGTCCACAAATGGGACCCATCTCCATCCAGATCTGGAGGACAGCCATGACGATGGGCTGTCCTTCAGCTGATGTACTGTAAGTTGCCTTCCCTGCTTTAATGCAACGTGGGAACCCAAATCTCTGAAAAGTTAAAAGCCAATCTGGGATGAAGTCTTCTGATGCTATCCATGTCTTCCTTCTTCTGGACACTCAGCATCTGGAGATGTTCCTTCTCGATAGGCACTTGGGCTTTCTAAGTGCAAAGGATTTTGGATGTGTGAGAAAGCAGGCACAATTCCTGGAGTGGGAGAGTTCCCTGTGATTAAAAGCACAGAACTTCTCCAGGGACGTCACCAAGGACCTGATGGACACCTAGTGGCAATTCCAGGTTTTGTTTCTCACAGCTCTGGAGATCTTGCATCTTGTACCTTCCATTCTCTCTTCCCAGGTGATCAGAACGTGGAATACAAGAAGACCGTCTGGCACAAGGATTGTTTCCTTTGCAGCCAGTGCAAGCAAGTGATTGGCACCGCCAGCTTCTTCCCCAAAGGAGATGAGATCTATTGTGTGTCCTGCCACGAGCATAAGTTTGCCAAGAATTGCGTGAAGTGTAAGAATGTAAGTTTTGGGCACCGCTGCTGCATTTTTCTTGTGTTCAATTACTTCTTCTTGTGTTTTTGATCAATACTGTAGATATGAGAATATGAAGTTAAAAGTCCCTTCATTATTCAGAACTCCAAACTTGGCAACTTTAAGACTTGTGGACTTTGACTTCCAGAATTAGGTGATCCTTCTGCTCCCTTTCAACTCTATCATTCATGGCTGGCTGAGGAATTCTGGGAACTGAAGTCCACAAGTCTTAAAGTTACCTAGGTGGCAAAACACTGGACTAGGTGATCCTTCTGGACCCTTCCAACTCTATCATTCCTGTCTGGCTGGGGAATTCTGGGAGTCCAGGCTAACATTGATTCCACTCCATGAACTCCACAATAATTGTTGGCTGGCTGGTTGCTTTTAAGGCCATCACTTCCGGAGGCGTCTCCTACCAAGATCAGCCTTACCATGCCGAGTGCTTTGTGTGTGCCACTTGCACCAAGAAGCTGGGTGGACAACGCTTCACTGCGGTGGAAGATCAGTTCTACTGCGTGGATTGCTACAAGTCTTTCGTGGCTAAGAAATGCAACGGTTGCAAGAACCCCATTACAGGTAGGCCACGGAGAACCCCGCGGAAGGGTTCCAGGTCAATCACGTGGTGGGCAGGTTCCTCCTCAATCTCCCTTTCTTTGGGAGAAGCGGTGGGCGATGTCCCCTTGTCCTTTCCTTGTCTAACCGTGCGATGTTCTCCGTCCTTTCCTGGTCTCCAGGTTTTGGAAAAGGCACCAATGTGGTGAGCCACGAAGGCCACTCCTGGCACGAGTACTGCTTCAACTGCAAGAAGTGCTCCATCCCCTTGGCCAACAAGCCTTTTGTCTTCCACCTGGAGCAAGTCTACTGCCCCAACTGTGCCAAGAAGCTGTAAGGGAGAAGGGCCAAGCGAAGGGCAGCAACAGGAACCACTCAGCTCTTTCCTGCAAAGCAGCTTGGAGATCTCTCTTGGCTTGCAAGTGGCCTGGCTGTAGGCATTTGCATTGTAGCCCCTTCCCCAAGCCCACCCCTTTTTTTTGCTTTTCTAAAGGATGTTAAGGCTCTTCCCTCCTTTCTCTTTTCCCCATTCCCTCTGCAGCTTGTGTCCAATAAAGGTTGACTAACTGCAGCAGCGAGCTCTGCTCTCTTGCCATCCGTAGAGGGGCGGGCTACATCTTACAAATCCCACGTAGAGTCACTCCTGGCTTTGCGCCTCTGCCTCTTAGGGGGCTAGCAGCTCAGCAAGGGTGAATTCACATGGCTGCTTTGACAGAACATCTCCCTATCTCCTTTCCTGGGGTACTTCCCATTTGCAAAGCCGGAAAAAACAAGGACAGGCTCCCAAAGATCTGGTGGCTGGAGAAAACCAGATGTTTGGGGACTGGATTAGAGGTGCCTGTTTGTTCTCTCTGTGCCCGGTCCTTAGCTTGCTACAGCCCCCTTGTGGGCATTTTTTTTTGGGGGGGAGGCACCTCTCTTCTCTTGGACATCCATTGAAAACATTCCTGGTCCACAGAGGAGACAACGCTGCACCTGTGGAATAGCCTTCTTCACTGGCTAATTCAACTTTTGGCTCCTACGGCTGTGATATTGTGGTCCAAGGACCCTTTTATTCAATGGTGCTCATCCCAGGTTAATTTTTTTTAAAACAATCACTATTTTTTAAAAAAACACACACAATGTTGACAGCTTCAAGGATTTCCATCTCTTTTACCCAAATATATATATGCCCTATACCTAAATACTGAATTTGTCCGTGCTGAGACACTCGAAACAGCAAACAGCGGGAGCTCATCTCCATATGTACAGTTTTCAGAGAAGGCAATCTTTCTTGAAAGGAACGCAGGGGTAGTCCTTGACTTACAACCATTCATGTAGAGACCCACTGGATGCTTCCCAGCTGGCTTCTGACAGGCAGTCAAGAGTCACTCAATGACCACGTAGCTCACTTAACAACGGCAGCGGTTTGCTTAAAACGCCATGGCAAAAAAAGATTGTAAAACCGGGCAGGTCATTTAATAACTGCCTTGCTTATTAGCACAGGAAAGTCTGATCCCCCACTCTGGTCGTAAACCGAGGACTACCTGTAGATCGAAGTGGCCATCTGCATCCACCCTACAATCTGCTAGTTCAGAGAATGGTGCTTTTCTTCCGTTTGCATCCGTACTAATCCACACGAGAGATTGCAAAATCCCTTTTTCCTTGCCTCCGATGCAGAGAGCGGGCACCTTCATAGGTCGCTTATTTTAACCAACGGCCACTGCTGACTTTAGAATAATCCTATTTAGCCATCGGTTTTAATACTTTTAACTCTGCTGGAAAGCAAAAGCAAGTTGCCAGATTAGTAGCTTCTTCGGTTCACCCCGAAAACGGGCCTTTGCCGACTTGGGCATTGTTCTCGGCCCGAGAGATGGCACAAAAGTTCGCCAGGCAAAGATAAGGGTGACGCAATTGCAATTCTTGTTCTTGTACCAAGGCCTTTCCTCCAATAAACAGGAAGTTACTGCTTATCTGGACTCGGTGTGTTGTTTTCTACTTGTATTTGTGTTGAGCGGGAGATTCATACGGTGTCGAATCCCTTGAAGCTGGTCGAGACACAAACATTTGCTGTTCTTCTGTCATCCGCAGCGATGCTGACCACACAACCCTCACCGGGATGCCCTCAATTTTAAAAACTATGCCTTGTTTCCCCCTCTCCTCTTCTCCTTTTTTCTTCTGACTATAATCCTGAAGAGCAAGGCAGTCCTGGAAAAAAAAAAACCATCTTTGGGACAACCATGACCTGGATGACTGAAAATCTCCCCAAAAATTCAGTTCCATTAGTTGTTGATTTTTGAAAGCTGAATACGTTTTGAGGTGTTTTTCTGCCGAATAACCACTCGCCACCAGAGCGCCCTTCCAATTGCAAAGTTTATTAACAGTGCGTACGTATTTACATACAACTAACAAAGCATTCAACGGGCCTGTTTGCGCAGAAAAAAAAAATAGGAGCGTCATTGCATGCATGTTAGAACGATTGTCTCTGTCGGGATCCAAGAGCTGTCGTATAAAAATAGTATGTGTTAGTTCCACCTAAGGCACTGCTCTATGGGGGGGGGGGGAATCATTCTAAAACCTTGGCTGGGGGGTGTGTGGGGCTGGGGGAAGCCTGCAGGGAGAAGAACTGGCTTGGGTGATTTAATGAGGGAGGGGTGTGTGTGCGTGCCCAGAAATGGTTCCACGGGGAACATCTGGACTAGAAAAGAGGTTGAGGAGCAGGCTCGCAGCGAAGGAAAGGGTCGGGGGCTCACAGTCGTTTGGAGAGAACAGCTCTTTGAAGAGATTGGGAACTTGGGGGAAGGCAGGGGCGGGAGAAGCAGGACACGAACCTAGGACCGTTCTCCTTCCTATGCGGTCGCAGAAAGCCTTGTTCCTTGTTTCGCTAGGCAAAAAATCGAGCCGCCGGCTGAACACGCAGCCTCAGCTTCGACGGCTGTAGGCAAGCGGTGAGTTAAAGCTAGAAGAGAAAAATACCCGGAGTGCAATTCACACGGGCCAGAGAGGATCGAGCACCTTCGAAGGGCTTAATACTGCCGCTGTGTTCACACACAAATAATACTTAACAGGGACGGGGGGAGGTTCAACCTCGAACCGCGGGATGGTTTTAGTTAGTGGTTTGGAACACTGATCCACCCTATGGGACCGGTGTGTGTGTGTGGGGGGGGGGGGGGGGCTGCTACGAATTTCATGGTGGGTTTTCCACGAGTCTTGTTCTCCCCTCCACCCACCCTGGGGTCACGCCTGCAAATAAAGGAGGAGAGATGCTAGGTTTGGCAAACCGGACAGTGATGTTGCGGCGCACGATAGCTTGAAAAAAGCCAGTGTGTGGCTTAGGCGAAGGCCACCTGCAGGACACACGTCGGTGAATAAAAATAGATAAATAAGGTGAGATGCTCTGACCCCTTCTAAAATCATGCGGTCTGGGAAGGGGGGGTTGTTTTTGCAGCTGGAGACCTTGGTAGGCTTGCTCTTCTTCCTTACACCTTTGCACAAATACACACCCAGGGTCTCAGGGCTGGTCTTCCCACCCAGCTCCTGCTGGCGAGCACAGCCAGACTTCGCTGGGAGTGGTCCCCATCGAGCTCCCCTTGCAACACTGCCGAGACGGGGTAGGGATGGGTGGGTGGGGGTCTGGCCCCAGAGAGAGCTGCGTAAGGCAACAGAATGGAGCGCTGTCTGTCCCGACTTTAGGGTGCCCTGTTGAGTTTTGAAAAAAAGTCCCCCGTCCGCCGGGAACCAGCGCTGCTTTTCAAGTGTCGGTAGAGACAATCAAGACGTTGGTGCTTCTCTTTTCATTTTTGTTAAGCTGAGAAATGATCAGACCCAAAACGGACTCGTTCTAGAGTGAGGTGCTAGGTTTTCAGATATTCAAGTTAAATTCGAAGTCACTGTTGCTTCTCCCACAAATGGCGAGCGCGACAGGGAGAGCGACAAACGCATGACATCGGCTCCGCGGATTTTTTTTCCCGTTTTAATATGCATCAGGTTAAACCATGTTACCTTGCAGACGGGGAGGGGTATATCCTGGGCGAACGCTAGCTTGTTAAAGTCTCTGGTACAAGCCGCCAAAATGGGGGGGGGGGGAGAGGAGAGAAATATATTAAGGACCAACAGCAACGGACGGAACATTTCATCCATAAAAGGAGAACAATGGGTTATTTTGGTGTTTTTTTTAAAAAAAGCAAATCTGGTTGCCGATAAAAGCAACGGCGGAAAAGAGCTCCCTGCCCGTCCTGCTTTGCGACATTTTGAAGGGCAAAGCCGGGTTGGTCAAGGGAGGGGGGGGCTGTTATGGGTGAGACAGAGAGAAACGTGGAGATGGAATCGACAAGCAGCATTTTTTTCTCGAACCGAGGCCTTCCTGCCTGGAGGAGCCCTGCGCATCCTTTTGCGTGGTGCTCAGGAGCCTCCCGGGGGGGTTGTAGTGTTCACAGTTCTGTTCAAAAGTGAGAGAGAGAGAGACGGATGTTAGTACAGGCAGCCCTGGACTTATGACCATATGATCGAGCCCAAAATTAAGGCTGCTAAGTGAGACATCAATTAAGTGAGTTTTGCCTCATTTTTAAGATTTTTCTCACCCCCGTTTGCTAAGCGAATCACTGCAATGGTCAAGTTAGCTGCATGGCTGGCTGTTCAGTGAATCTGGCTTCTTCCCCCCCCTGGACTTGGCCGGTCAGAAGGTCGCATGGGGGGGGGGATCACGTGGCCACTGCCACCGTCATAAATGTGAACCAGTGGTCAAGCATCCCAATGTAAATCACATGGCCAGGGAGACGTTGCCACCGTCATAAATGTGAACCATCCGAGTGTAAACCATGTGGCCACCGCAACGGATATTAAGTCTGAAAAATGATCTTACATTTTTCAGTGCTGTCGTAACTTTGAACAGTCACTAAAGGGGCTGTTGTTAAGTCAAGGTCGATCTGTACCTCTAGTGCACAAAATAGGCCCTGCCCGAAGAAACATCTTTACGGTAGCGACAAACGCCTCTCACCTGATGCCGCCTCGATGGGTTTGGACAAGGGATTCATACCACCGTCCTCCTCAAAGGCCAGCTTTGGGCTTGCTGGCAACGGAGGGCCGTCTCTAAACTTCTGGCCGGGTACATCAACCGCCATGCTCTCTGAACTAAGCCTGGTGGTCTTAGGATGCACCCCAAGATCGATGATTTCTTCGAAATTCCACACAGGTTTCCCGTTAAAGTTTGGGATAAATCCCACGGGGCGGTCAGCTTCGTTCACGCGCAGGATTTCCGAGTTCTCAATGACCGCTCCTTTGGCTGGAATACTGTGGAGAGAAAAGGGGGGGGAGAAGTCCGGTTGCCCGGAGAGATTCATCCGGGGACCATCCTGGCCTAAATTCAAGGTTTCCGTTTCCCCCTAAAATAAGAGCCTTTTGGGGCAAAACAACACCGGCTGCAATGAACCTGTTATTTCTTTCTCATGGCCGTCATTAAGGGAATGTCGCGGTCATTAACCAAATTAACGGGTGCAGTTTTGCCAAAAACTGGAAGGAAATGCCGGTTGCTGGCAAAACCGTTGTACAATGCAGTCACGTGATGGTGGGATGCTGCAGGAGTCTGCAAATGTGGCCCCGTAGTATCGAGTACCATGAAATTCGGTCCCACCACAGCGGGAAAATGGAGATCTTTGGAGCTTTGACTCCAGCCACAAGTAACCCCAAGGAGGTCCATTGTGACTTTGAATGGTCACTCAAGCATCCGTTGGTAGATCGAAGGTTACCTGTCATTAAGCGGCTTACTTATTTTGGGGGGTTATTTTCAGGGCTGGGGGTCTCTCTTTAGGGTACCTCTTGAGCAGCAACTGCCAGCTTGTGAGCTACGTTGAGACCCTTGGCCAACCTTCTGCGGGAATCCAGCTGAAGAGGTTTTAGCGTTCTTCCGATGCCAGCCACGCCCCTCAGACCTACCTGGTTCCTAAAGGTGCTTTCTTTTGCACCCCAGGAAGCAACTGGACTTTCTTGTTTTGTCTTTGAAGGTGTTTCGCTTCTCACCCAAGAAGCTTCTTCAGCTCTGACTGGATGGTGGGGAAAAGGATGATTTATATTCCTTGCAGATCGCTGGTCATTTGCATCCTTTCAGAGGGTCATTGAGGCCACTTGGAGGATTATCTCAGGGTCACCTGAATGGCACAAATGGGTGTGGAGCCTTCTTGGAATGGTTGAAAGGATTGTGTAGTAGACTGTGTTGGGTCTTTCAACCATTCCAAGAAGGCTCCATACCCATTTGCCCTGCTCAGGTGACCCTGAGGACACAGACAAGCCTCCAAGTGGATACAAACGACCAGCTGTCTGCAAGGAGTATCAATCCTTCCTTTCCCCACCATTCAGTCAGAGCTGAAGAAGCTTCTGGGATGAGAAGTGAAACCTCTTCAAAGAAAAAACCAGGAAGTCCAGCTGTCTCGTGAAAAAAGCAAAGCACCTTTGGGACATAATCGTGACCCGGATGATGGAGAATAATCTCCGCTGACTTTTACCTGGTTTCTACTGACTGGCTGAAATACAGGGAGGGCCCATCCTCCCCCCTCTCCTCTTCCTCCCGCTTATTCCCGTTGAGGAAGACATCGTCGTCTGCTCCCATTTTCGAGTCTTCTTGCAGCAGAGTGAAGCAGCGCAAGGCCTCCGAGCCGTCTTCCAGAGAGGAGTCCTCGCATTTCGACTTTTCTGTAAGGGGGGGGGGGGGAGAAGAGTTAAAAGAGGTGAGGATTCGGGGCGCCTCGTGGAGAATGCTTTCAACCACGGGGAAGTCCTCGACTTACGACCCACAATTTCTGTGGCTAAGTTGTTAAGTGAGTAACATGGTTCCTAAGGGAAGAACCTGGCTTCCCAGTTGACTTTGCTGGTTGGAAGGGGTCGCAAGAGGGGATCGATCATGTGACCCTGGGACACCACGACTCATCATAAATACGAGTCAGCGTCCAAATTTTGATCACAGGATCACGGGGATGTTTCAGAGTGAAGTGTGAAAAGAGTCATAAGGCATTTTTCCTCCAGCGGCCTCGTAACTTTGAATGGTCACTAAATGAACTTTTGCAAATATCACTTGTATTTCTGGACTCTTCCCCAAACCCTGAGAGAGTTTACACCACGTTTGCAAAGGCAAGGAGAGACAAGGAAGGTCCCTACCGGGCTGGTCTTGCTTTTCCAGACCATGCTCTTCATCGTCCTCTTCTTCATCATCTTCTTCTTCAACATCCTCATCTTCCTCATTCGACTTATCTTCATTCTGCGATAGAAAAATGGAAAGTAATCCTTTGCGAGGCAGGAGGGAACATTAGATCGATCCCACATGTTGATAACTAAGGTGGCCGCTGTGCAAGGACCCGCCTGAGATTAAGTCCGCCGATCAACTCCGTGTACGCAACCCCAATTACTCTCTGTACTTTTCAGGAGCTCCCAGAAACTTTTGCCCCCCTCGGAGAACAAAATGCCCCAGGGCTTTGTGCCTGTTGCCAAGGCAGATCAATACGAAGGAGGGGGTGGATGGGACTCAGGGGACGACTTAATTTGCAGATTAATAACTAACCCTGGCAACATTTAAGGGTCCAAAGCAGCTCAGCTGCCCGGTGAGAGACAAGAGGGATGCTTACTTTAGCTCCGCTCTGCTCGGCTTTCCGCGTCCTCTTCATTATTTCTTCGATTCTCTGTAGGAGAGAAATTTCGTTTAATGCAGACCCCGGAGGAGAAGAAAGGAGAAGAGAGAAAAGGGAAGAAAAGAGAGAAAGGGGGAGGAGGAGAAGAGACGAGGTGGAGAAAAGAGAAAGGGGGAGGAGGAGAAGACAGGAGGAAGAGGCTCCTACCTTCTTCCTCTCCAGCCTCTCCTGCAGGTTCTGCTGCATAATTCGCTCCCGCTCCTGGCGCTGCTTCTCGGCCTCTTCGAAGGCCCTCGCCTCGGCTTCTTCCCGCTAAGAGGGGGGAAACCGCCGCGATGAGTTCCCCCAGGTCCCCACCAGCCCTTTGCGAAAGGGACCAGCTATTTCAGAAAACAAGCTACCCCACAGGTGGTTATGGCAACGAAAGACGGCGCAATACAACCGAAGCTCCCAATTCTTAACTTGGGTGCCGTGTTCAAGTCACGCCCAAGAGGGGAAGCCCGGATTTAATCCCGCTACTGCCGCTCGGACGTCACACTGCAATTCTCTGGGTGGATGTTGTGGCCCAAAAGATGCCCCATTGAGACCCCTGACCTGCAGCTGAAGTTCCACCATCTTCTCCTGCTCTTCCTGCTCCCTCTGAATCCGGTCCTTCTCGGCCAGCCGCTGCTGCTCCTCTTCTTCTGCTCTCTTCAACTCTTCCAACTCCTGGAGGGCGGCCTCCTCCTGGGCCTGCTTCTCCTGGGCTAACCTGGCCAGCTCCTCTTTCCGGATTCTGAGGACCCAAACCAAAAGGATGATGGGTAAAAGCTTGCTTGTGCAGGCAGGCTGGCCAGCCTCATGTAACTTGGTTTCCAAACGCCTGGCAGGTTCATCCGCACCACCGAGACCAGTCAACCCAACCAACCTACCAAACTAACCAACCAACCAATTTACCAGTCAACCCAATCAACCAACTAGCCAATTAATCAACCGAACCAACCAATTAATCAACCGAACCAACCAACCAATTAATCAACCCAACCCAACCAACCAATCAACCCAACCCAACCCACCAATTAGCCAATTAATCAACCCAACCAACCAGCCCGCAGAACCAAAGAAGAGAATGCGCCAGGCCTCCCTTTTAAAGAAAGAAGGCAATTCTGAAGATTTAATCGAACGAAAACCCTCTCTCGTTTACCTTTCTTCCTCTTCTCTTTGAAGCTTTTCCTGATCTTCGCGCTCTCGCTGTTCCCGGGCAAGGCGGCGTTTCTCTGCCAAGATCTTGGATGCTGCTTCAGCGGTTGTGGTCCCTGGAAGAGTTTTGCCACTCGCATCTGGGAAAAAACAGAGAGGGCTTAAGGACAGCAATAGCCCTTAGACTTATCTACTGCTTCATAATGCTTTCCAGCCCTCTCTAAGCGGTTAAGAGTCAGCCTCTTGCCCCCAATAATCTGGCTCTTAATTTTACCAACCTCAGAAGGTTGGAAGACTGAGTCAACCTTGAGCCAATCCGGATCGAATTGCTGGCAGCGGGCAGAGTTAGCCTGCCATGCTGCAGTCTAACCACTGCGCCACCAGGAAGGAGAATGAGGATGGGATGGGAATAAGAGGGAGGGAAGGAAGGAATAGCAGTAACACTCAGATTTATATATTGCTTCACAGTGCTTTTTTACAGCCCCCTCTAAGCGATTTACAATGTCAGCATATGGCCCCCAACAATCTGGCTCCTCATTTTAACGACCTCGGAAGGATGGAAGGCTGAGTCACGCTTGTGTTGGTCTGGATTGAACTGCCGACAGCGGGCAGAGTTAGCCTGCAATACTGCAATCTAATCACTACGCCACCCATGGCTCTTCAAGCAAAATCACACAAAGGCAATCAGAGCTGAATTTGTCTTCTGATTTTTGTTTTTCGTTCCATCCAGAGCTTGTGATTCTGCTCTGTTCAGAATTAAGCTTGATTGATGCAGGATGAGGAGGAGCAAACTTTGGCTCATGCATCCCCACCCACCCATCCATCGGTCTCCCCCAAATTCTTGTCAGAACTTTTTAGTAGGTACGTAACCCAGTCTCCTTGCTGGTTGGGGGATTTGAACACAAACAAGTAAGCCCCTCTTTGTATGCTGAAAGAGAAGGTAGTGGGTAAAGGCTTTTCAGTAACCCCAAGTTCCACGTCAATAGCCTCACGCAAAGTCGGGTGGTGTGAAAATAACCAAGTTGAACAATCAAACATGAAGGGTTTAAGCTCTAGGATCCTAAGTTGATTCCTCCCGCTTCCACGCTTTGAATTCCTTCAAAATAAGGGATTATTTCAGAATAAGAAAAAGCTTGATCGGTAGGCAAAGTATCATCTTGTTTAAAGAAGGGAAACCAAAAGGCTACACTTTTGCATTTGAATTTTGCATTTGCATTTGTCAGAGTCTGACATCTCTTTCGATCCACCGACGGTTGACTTAGGACGGCTGAGAAAATGCTTCTTTTGTCATGAAGGTTTGGATTGTCACTGTAATACCCTTAAAGGAGAATATTTGTAGCTCAGGGTTGAACTGTGGAGGGGTCCAGGGTGCTCTCTGAGCTGGCTTGTTTTCTTGCAGACGTTTCATGACCCAACTAGGTAAGGTCATCAGTGCTAGGAAGGAGCGCTGTTTGTTGTCGGTTTATATTCTAGTGTCTTGCCTGTCCAGCGGTAATCAGCACTCAGATCAGCCTAGATCAAGGTCAACTTCAGGCTGACAATCAAGGAAACAATACCCCAATCAAGGAACTGTCAAAGAGCCATCAGTGAACAGCCCAATCAAAGAATCTCTAAGACTGACCCCTCCTACACAGACACTATCATATGAACTGACAGTAAACAGCACTCCTTCCCAGCACGAATGATGTTACCTAGCTGGGTCACGACAACAAAAACAACAAGAAGCAAGTTCAGAGAGCGCCAAAGACCCCCTCACTATTAATATCCTAAACTATTTTGGGAGAAGGAGGCCCATAGGATCCTGAATCACAAACCAGTCCAGAGGAAACTAAACATTTGTGCTGGTGAATAAGGCCTTCCTGATTTGGTCAGTGTTCTCTTCTGGCCACCGATTTCCTCTTTTCCTTCAATTATGTCCCTTTTTAATAGCTCTAAAGCAGGGGTGTACAACATTGGCAACTTTTAAGACTTGTGGACTTCAACTCCCAGAATCCCCCAGCCAGGTTCTCTCTCTCTGTGGCCGTAAATAAATAAAATTCCACACCATCAATTAAAGACCTCCCTTATCCATCCATTAATTCTTTACCGGTTTGAAGCAATCAAACACGGTTTCATGTGAAGCTCTTTTCATTCCTTGGCCCAGAATACGAATAACACGCACAAACACAGCTTGCAAACACGTACACACAACACACTGGAACAAATTAAAAAAGCAAGCCCAAACGTACTTTTCGTTTGGTAGAAAAGTACGAATTGTCCTCACAAGGACTGAAACAATTCTAAATCCTCCAGATTTTGCTTGAGATAAATAAAAGATCACCCCGGGGTGTTTTATATTTATATACCCTTTGCTGCTTTACCTTAATAAAACGACTGCTCTACAATATTGCAACAGACCATTTATTGCAAAATAATAAATAAATAAAGAGGAGATACTCCAATAAATAAATAAATAGTAGGGAGATGCCCCTCTCCTAGCTCGATCTTTGCCACTGCCTGAGGTCATTTTCTGCAGATGAAGAGAAGAGAACATACTAATGTTCCTTTTGCAACCTGTAGCTCTCTAGGGTGAAGCTGTGAGCCGAGGACAAAGGAACAGGGGTGGGGGGAAGTCCCCCCCCCCAAGATTCTGCTTTCAAAGCAGAATTATTACCTCCCTAGACATAAAGGGAGTCCAGGCAGAGCTGCTATGAGCCTTCGCTTGGCTTAATCCGAGTCTTCCTGCTCAATGGGGGAAGAATAGCCAGTGATGGGAAGAGCCCCAAAGTGGTAGGAGAGGTTGGCCAGGTGAGTGTTTAGCAGCCTGAGCTCCTGGCTGATATTGTCCACGCTGCACCTCATGGTCTGGAAGGTGTGCAGCAGCTTATTCAGGACATAGGGGTCAGTGGTCACCGTTTCTGGGCGGTGGGCTGGGCTCCTCCGGCAGAAAGTAGGGGTGGGGGGCAGCCGGTAGGGCGAGATGGGCTGGCGTGGACACGGGAAGCCAATGCACCGGACGGGGCTGAGTCGTCCCGCGTCGCCATGGCTGCTGGCCTCGACCACAAAATTAGGGGGGAAGCCCTTGGTGGACACGGGGTGCCCCAAGTTCGGTGAGCTAGGCACGCAAGGTGGGAAGATGCATGGGGAAGCCCTCCGGCCCGGCAGCTCAGCCTGGGAAGGACTGGGGTTGGCGCCGCTCAGGGAGTGAGAGGAAACCCCCAGGCGTGCCATGGGGTCGTAGCCGAACAGAAGCCTTCTGCCGAAAGAGGAGCCGGCCGGCGGGACATCCTGAGAGCAGAAAGACGGCGCGGCAGGAGACGAGGGACTGAAGACACAAGGAGGCAACTCAGGAAGGAAGGTGAAGGAGGCTGGAGACTCTGCAAAGGAAAACACGGGGAGGGGGCTGAAGCCAGGGGGCCGCTCAGGCCGCCCTTTTAATGCTTAGCTCGCTATGGGGGGGGGCTAGACCTACCAGCGCTAAGGAGAGGACGAGAGGGCCCCAAAAGCCAGGGAGGAATTCCGGGGGCCTGATTAAAGCGATATAGACAGACCAAAACCGAGCCCAAAGGGGTAAGTAAGTGCCCCCTTTTCAGGCTAGGAGGAATAGAGGATGGGGAGAGGGGTTCTGAGGGGGGATTTGGGCCATGCTGACCGGGGAATTCTGGGAGTTGAAGTCCATGTGTTCAAATTATTGAGCGCAACGTATGAATCAGACCGGTACCGAGACAGATTGAGCAATGGTAACCGGTGTGTGTGTGTCATTCTTAAAAAGAAATTTATATTTACTTGTTTGTTTTACATTTCACCAGGCTGGATTTGATTTAAATGCAGTCGGTTTAAATCACCAGTAAAAAGGCTCGATTTCAATCAACTCGATTGAAATCGTAATTTTTAAAGAGCAGCTGTCATCTCTGCTGTTGACTCACCCACGGTCCCAATATTGCAGAATATACAACCTCCTGCTACGTAACTAAGCTCCATTTCACGCCAAATAAACTAAATTGTGAATGTATCTTAAATAGAAAGCTACCTTTAGATAGATTTGTTTTACCCCCGAAAGCATCTTATTAAAATAAACTGGATAAAAATTAAAATAAATCTGATTTAAATAAAAAAACCCTTGATTTTATTTTTTTATTTTTTAAAAAATCATCAATTTTTTTTATCCATCTTGTATTTCACCTTTCTAAGCCACCCATGTCACCTTCAAAGAGAAATCCCTGGGGCAAGGTACCGCAAAATATAAAACTGTACGTATAAAGATTAAAATATTCACATCATTTAAAAAAAAAAAGTCTGTAAAGAGGGTGTTTTTTTTTTTTTTACCTTCTTTGGTTTTAGAGGGTCCCGCGGGCAATTCTCTCTCCGGGGGAGGCACGGCGGTGGCTCCCTGCTGCTCCTGGGGGGCCACGCTGCTCTCCACTTCGCTCTTCTTTTTGGTGACGCCGAGGACGTTGGGGGTGAGGGGCGGGCGCTGAATCGGGGCCGGTTTAGAGACCGCCATGGGTGAGGATGGCCGCTGCCGCAAGACATTCGGGGAAGACGGCTGGGGCCTGCGTCTGCCGAGAGAGGGGGAGCGATTAGGAGGGGCCTGCCAGGTCAAAGGATGCCTTGACCCAACGGTTGCTCGCTTGACCCTTAGGAAAATGCCTTCGCGGATACTGGACTTCCTGTTTTTCTTTTGAAGATGTTTCGCTTCACACACGAAAGCATATCTGGCTGTATGCCACAACTAATGCGGAGATAAAGCAACCCCCTGACTGAGAGCCCAGAATGCTATCTTAATTAAAACAAGGCTTGATAGAAACTCACGGATTCTCCAAACAACCTTTATACGCGGCTGCATTACTAAACAGTTGTTTCCTGCAAAATTCTCCTCCCTTCGCTCCTCCTATAAGCTCTCTGGGAGGGGCCAATCATTAACCCCTTATTTTCTTCTCTGCTTCCAAAGCTGCTCCCTCCTCCTCTCAGCCCTACACATACACACGTCAGGGATAGCCTCCCCCTGTTCTTCCTCACTGCTCCCTGACTCAGAAGCCAACTGGTGGCTGATAGGCCTCTCCAGTCCCTGCTCTGGCTCCGAACACCCACCAGAGTCTTCCTCAGCCTCCAGGGCAGTCCCATAGTGTTCATCGCTGTCAAGATTCCACCAACAGCTCAGCCGGCTGCTGTTGGGACACAACACCGGAAGAAATTGGACAACCAGTTGTCTGAAATGGTCTAGGGTCTTTTGAGTTGGACTAGAAGATCTCCAAGGCCCCTTCCAGCTCTATTTTGAATTGACTGACTGGCTTTATCCTGAGCACAATGGAGGAAGAAGAGCAGAGATTCTGAACCGGGATAGAAACCTTATTGTTGCTGGAGATGGAGGGAATTTCCCCGCGTTTCCGGGTGAGATGGAGCGCCTGGAGCTGGGCAGAGAGGGTGAAGGAGCTCGCCTCCCTGTGGAAGACGGGGGCTGCTTTGCTGGCTCAGGTTTCTTGGAAAAGAACAGAGAGGGAGAGAGAGATACTGTCACATCACTGGTTCTCTTGAGAGAGAGACTGCAGAGCTTCAGCTAAATCAATCAACAAATAAATAATAGAATAAAGTCTACTCCGTTGGGCAGAAAACTCTCTTTCTCCTCGGGCATGGTGGACCCACAGGTCTTTTAATTCACATTTATTGGGAGGCAAAGGGGGAGCACGAGTTCCAGACTATCTGGTAAATACACTGAATTACAGAAAAGCTGGTCAGAAATGGAACGGTCGTGATTCCTACAGATGAAAACGTTATAAAAAAATATTAGAATGTGCAGAAATGGCTAGATTAACCTTTACAATTAAGAAGGAAGAAACCGAATACTTTTTAACATAGGATTTGTTTTATCCATGGTTAATGAGTAGAAACAGAAATCAGAAACTTAAAAGCGTAAGGACATGATTAATAACACTGAAGATTTACGAGAATGGATAAGCAAATATTATGCGAGTATTAATGTTATGAAGGTTATTATTACCACTACTTCTTAAAAACAACTGTACTAAGACAACACAGTTTATATATTGAATGTTTATGTTTAATATTATACATTTTTTTAAAATTGAATCATCTAATAAAATTAGTAAGAAATGTTGGAGATGTGATAGGGAATTAGGGACTTATGAACATATGTGGTATAAATGTGATA
>JAEANM010001326.1:0-28541 GCA_017656035.1 Myanophis thanlyinensis
TGCGGCTCCCAGGTTTTTTTTTTCCTTCAGAAACGGGTCCAAGTGGCTCTTTATGTCTTAAAGGTTGCAGACCCCTGTTCTAGACAATTTGTCCAGTAACATATACCAATAGTACATTGTTCTATAAAAGTTCTCTTTTAAGATTTGAACGTAATGTAAATTTCAGTGGTTTCAACCATTGTTCCATCTGTATATTATAAGCAATTTTAGCCCATTTTATCACCCATTCGTTTCCACGTTCTTCTCTTTCACATTTCGGTCGATGTGTACACATTTTAACAATTACATGTTCATCATTTGTATATAATTTCATTTCAAATTCAGTCTTACAATGTTCAAAACCATAAATTTTTTTGTCTACTTTAAATCTTTCTAATACCTGGAAATTTTAAGCATCTATGTTCTAACCAATTCTTTTTTATTATTTTATTTTGTATCCCTCTTGACCAGGTTCCAGTATCTCAGTATAAGTTAGCCATTTGTGTTTCCCTACTATTTCTCATCTATAAAAGCTTGTTGTGTTAAGAGTTGTGAAGATATACACATTTCATACATACATACACATTTCACTGCATTTCGTACTGTGTATGTGCATGTGATGAATAAATTTGAAATTTGATATTTCCAGGCACAAACTAGATTTGTAACTATTCCATATTCTCAATACTTTTAACATAATTATTTTTTAAAGTCACATTAATTTTGAGTTTGGTATACTCCAGGAAACCATACCACCCAAATCTTAGGTCATGTGCTTTTAATTCCAAATCTTTGTTTCATCTCCAAACAGTCACTAAATGAATGGTTGTAAATCGAGGACTATCTGTAGGTTCAACAGTCCCTTGTTTACAACAGAACAGCATTTGTAGATTCTGTAAATGACGATAAATTATCTGTTTATTAGATTAAATATTATAGACTGAAATTGTAAATTGGTTGGGTTTTTTGATGAAGGGCCCTTGAGAAAACTGGAAGAAGCATTTGCATGAAGAGTGGTAAATGAGATGGCGTGTTGCCATTGTATTTAAAAAGTAACGTTTGGAATTTGACTTATGTTCTTGAAAGGTTGAATTGAATGAAGTAGAATCCCGGTGTGAGGAATATCCTTTAACTCGTGCCTTCTGCCAGCTCATCAGTACCCTGGTAGAGAGTTCATTTCCTTCTAACCTGGGTGCTGGGCTGCGCCCACCAGGATTTGAGCCGTACCTTCATTTTTTGAGAGAATCTATATTTCTTCGATTTCGGACCAGGGCCTACCGGAGAGCTGCTGAAAAGGTAAACATTACTTCTCGTAATGTATATTACTACAAATCTATGCAAATTTGTCTTTGTATCATCTTTATTTTAATTATGTAATACTTCTGTAATCTTATTCTTTTGAAAAATCCTATGGCAATAGTAATAACAATAAACTACCACATTCATGTATTGATTTGGTGTGCTTCGTGTAACCTCCCACTCAACATGTAGCTGTGGATGGTGGACAACAAACATAAACAATAATGGAATCATTTTTATATTATTTTTTTAATTTTACATAGTTTTACATAACATCACACATCATCAAATCATATATAGGCAGATATACAAATATCTCTACAAATAGAAATTATAATTGACAAATATAATAATAAAAATTATCATAATTTCATATAAAATCATATCTTTCCATATCAAGTTTGTATATATCCATCTTATCTATACACTCTCATACTCTCTTATTTCTGATTTTAATTATAACTCTACTAGTTTTTACTTCTCATTCCAATTATCTAATCACTTATTTTCCCCTTCTATTTATGTTTTTTATTTTATTTTTACCTTCCAAACAACAAATCATTGAGTGTACAGCATGTTATCTGGGCTTCTTTTAGCATATTAATTGTATCACATAATATTAATCATTTTGGTACAAACATATTCAAATGTTTGTACTCTACATTCCCATTATTATTCTTGATTCTATTAACATTACTACCCTTAAATATACTATTCCCTTTGTCTACATAAAATTAATCATTTCAGAGTTTTACCAATCTCTATTATCAAAATATCTGTTTTTCTCTTAGTTTTACTTTTCAAACATTAAAATAATTAAAATACAGATAATAATACACATTTCTCTAATTAATTCTACATGATTTTTATATTACTCCTAGTATTTAGTAAGTCTAAGAGTACAAATTTCTAATTTCATATTGGATAAGTGGTATAATTCAAAAATCAATAAAAGCATTATATTTGATTATATTGTTCCCCTAATCTTCTTTCCTTTTATCCTAATATTTTGTCTGCACCTCTGCGCATTTCTATCTTGAAAAAATTCCTCTAACCATCATTCCTCCTCTTCCTTAATGATCTTATCTTTCCGTTAACTTGCCAACTTTTATGTGTTTCCTCGTTATATTTCTATATATAATTTCTATATATATAGTTCTATTGTCACATTGTTTATCTGCTTTAAACTTTCCTCTCACCCCCCTCCTTTTCCTGTATTTTAATTTCAAGAAGTTTGTCTTTTTTCTTATTCCCTCGTGAGACTACCAGAGCAGCTATTCCCTCCTTCACTCTTTTCCTAAAGCTATTTCTTTGATTGTTTCTTTGAGTTCTCCTCTTTTTTTCTCTTTTAATATCATGCCTCTTATATTTTTTGTATCCTTCTTTGAATTCCCCTTTTTATTTTTACACCAGTATTTTTATTCATTTCTCCCTCTTCTTGAATGACTTGTCTTTTCTTCTCTCCTTGAAATATAGTTTCTATTTTTTTGTCCATAGTCTCCAACCTATATATTAAGTCTTTACATTCTATTTTCCTCATTTTCCATGTATCCCACATTGACAACATCAGCTCCTCCCAGCTGTCCATTTTATTTCCCTTTATTCATTTATAATCCAACTCCATGTTTGTCCATATTGTATATGTATCTCCAATATTAAATCCACTCTCCTATTCAGAGGCACACTTTTGGGTTATACTTCTTAATTCTTCTTTCCAGTCAAAAAACAAAGCAGTTGTCTGTCTTTCTTTTTTTTCCCCCTTCTCTGGCTCCTTAGTCCCTTTTCATAGATAACTTTATTATCATTATAATCCTGTAAAGTTTAAATCATAAAACCCATTTTGCTTGGGTGCAGTATTCTCCTCCCATCAGCAGATGGTGCTATAAGATCAAATTTCTAGTTTCCAGAAATTTAACATTTGAATAACATTTCCAGTTTGTAAGTCCTTTTAAGTACATCGTTCCGGCATTTTTAAAAATGCCTATTCACAGACAAAACGCTTTCCAGATGAAAGTTCAATTTTCTGGTTTTTTTTTTTAAAGTCTTTTGACACCTTTTCCTTTTAAATCTCCTTTCTGTTTCGGCTGTTGTTTTCAGCTTTTTTCTCCCTGGTTTTTTTCCCCACTGCTGAATCAATAGGTAAGGTAATTTTGGGCAGCTTTCCTTTAAAATAGTCTTTCGGGGTTTAAATTCAGAAAAAAATCTTCTCACCCAGTTCCACAGCTGCTCACTAGCTTCTCTCCCACTCGGTCTTAGATGGTAGGTGGCTCGGTTGTTGTATCAGTCTTCATGGCGGCCATTTCTGACCGCCTCTTCATCCTGCCATGGTTGAGGGGACTTTCAGCCCAGGGATCCTCCGGGGGAGTTGTGATCTCCCCCTGACCACTCTGTGCACCACTCCTTGCTTCACCACTCCTACAGAGCGGCTTTAGGCTCCATATGGAGCCCACAAGTGGGAGACCAGCGTGAAAACAGAGCAGTCCGTTTTTGTGTCTGGAGTCGACCAGAACTGGAACCTGGAATCATTTTTTTAAAAAGCCATAATAGAGTTATAAAATCTGTGGTTTCCTCAGACCTTGCACTGAAATCAGAACACAGAATATGTTCTGCAAATGGAAAAACATCTCAAGTAGGACTGAAAAGTTATTGCAAATGCTGGAAAATTACTGCTAAACTTGTAGATTTGATTCAACACACTGTTTCAAATTTTGACTTCCGGTTGATGTCACGGTGATTTCAGTCGCGAAAATGGGTAGCTCCATTTTTGCACTGGTCTTCCCTGGCTAGTGGGCTCCCTAAAGACCCGGGAGCCGCTCTCTAGGAGTGGTGAAGCGACAAGGGGGCCCCGGAGCAGTCAGGGAGAACTCGCAACTTTCCCGGAGCATCTCCGGGCTGAAAGCCGTCTCATGCCACAGCAGGACGAAGAGGCGGTAAGAAACAGCCACCAAGCAGCTGTGACAACCAGGCTAGAACATCTAAGAGTGGTGCAGGAGCGAAGTGAGTGAGCAGCCATGAGACTGGGTAAGAAGATTTGTTTTTAAGTGAATTTAAACCTCAAAAGACTATTTCAAAGAAAAGCCTCTCAAAATTATTTGATATTATCTGGAATTTAGTGGCAAAAAGACTCGGGAGAAGAGAAAAAAAAGCTGGAACAGAAAGGGGAAGGCATTAATTGACTTTTAAATGCAGAATGCACAAAATTGGATTTTTAGCTTAAAAGGCGTTCTTCTTGTGAATAGGAATGTTTAAAATGCCGGAATGATGGATTTAAAGAATTTACAAACTTGGAAATTTAGAAACAAATAATGTAGAATTTAAGAACTGATTGTTATTGGAAATCTGATTTTACAGTACCATCTGCTGTTTGGAGGAGCATATTGTATCCAACTAAAGTAGAAATAAAAACTGGAACTTTACAGGACTATAACAATAAATTGAATTATTAAAAGGGACTAACGAGCCTCAGAGGAAAAAGAAAAAAGAGAAAGAAATAATTACAAGTTTTTGAGACTGGATAGAGGAAATAAGAAGTACACTTTAAAAGACTCAGAGGTGTGCCTATCAAACAGGAGACTGGATTTAATATTTGAAAATATTTACACATAGGGTGTTGGATCATAAAATGAAATAGTGATACAAGAAAAATGTTTAAAATGTTCCACCAGGAAAAAATGGACAACTGGGAGGAGTTGGTGTTTTCAGTAGGTAAAATAAGGAAAATGGTGCAAACAGAACTTAAAGACTTAAAGGACAATTTGGAGATTATTGAAGAAAAAGTGGAGATTCTATCTCAAGAAGAGAAGAATGGACAAGACATCCAGGAAGAGGTGGAAACAAATAAAAATATTGTTGTAAAAGTTGAGAGCGGGATCCAAAAAAGGATTCAAAAGAATATAAGATGCACAATATTAAAAGGGAAAAAGGGGGAATAAAGTAAACAAAGAAATAGTATCTGGCAAGAAGCCATAGAGGGAATGGAAGCTCAGGAAGTCTCACGAGGGAAAGAGAAAGGAAAAAGAGTAGACATTTTGAAATCAAAATACAGGAAAAAGATAGTGAAGGGAGGAAAGTTTAAATGATAACTTAGATGGCAATGTAGCCAGAAATACAAATGGGAAGCAGGGAAAGGGGAGACAAGTCAAGAAAAGAATAATAAGAACTTTGAGGAAGATGAGAGATGATGGCTAGAAATAAACTTTCCTAATGATTGTAACTGAGGCAGGGGTGTAAATAAAAGTTGAGAAAGGAGGGAGAGAAGATTAGGGGAACAATATAGTTAAATACACAATTGTTGGATTTTTTAGAATTATAGCACTTATGAAAAACATTAAACCTGAGAAATGTTTCACATAAATAGTGTGATAGGAAAGATAAGAGATATTGAATTTTACAGAATTGCTCTAAATTGTAATGTTAATACACATGATGGTAATAAATGTTAAGAGATTTAAAAATGGGTAATGCACGAAATGTAAAGAGGATGAGCAATAAATATTGAATCTGTATTAACACATATGATAAGTAGGAGATATAGGTAGTAGGATATGAAGTATAAGTGATATTGTTATAGAATTGAGTGATGTGATGTTAATGCATATGACTAATACAAGATAATGGATGTAAAAATGGGTAGCACAAGAAACTTTAAGGAGGTGAATAATGATATTGAATATGTATTAACATGATAAGCAGGAGAAGAGGAATAGCATAAAATGATATAGAAATAATATTTTGTGATACGGAATAATTAAAAGGTGAAGGAGAATAAAGGGAATAATTAAAGAATGGATAATTGTAGTTGTACAGGAAAATGTGTACTTTTATTATTATTTGAATATTTTAAAAGGTAAGAATAAGAAGAATAGAGAGTTGGAAAATAGGGATGGGTACAATTTTGAAATAATGAAATTTGATATAATAAAAGAAGGAAAGTATATTTAATGGGAGCATTGTAAATAGAATTAAGAATAAGGGAATTGAAGATTAATATTATGTTTGTATCAAGATGATTAATATATTGTATAATTAATATGTTGTTTGTACCAAAAGAAATGACACCCAGATACCATGCTGTACACGCAATGATATGTTGTTTTAAAAATAAAAAATTGTTATAAAAAACCCCCACAGTTTCAACTTTTAAACTGGAAACTGAAGTTTAAGACCTCCATTTTTTTTAGCTTGTAGAACAAAGTAATTGCACCTTCCCCATGTTTATATATTGAAATCTGTATTATTTAAACATTGTCATTTTTGTTACATCTTTGTGACCTAAAATTCCAATGCAGATTTTTTTCAATCATATATGAAAGTTCAAACAAGACTTTTTTCTCTCTAAATACAATCCTATACTAGGTAATCTGAAAAAAATGTGCTATTGGGATTTTATTATTTGCATAATAATAAACTGAGGAAATTAATATGTACAATGTTACTGGATTTCATTTCTATAGAATGTGAGTATTGGCCAGTGTATGTAGTGGGGTTTGTTTCATTTCATTTCAGAACCATTTTATATTGGCAGTTGAATTAAAGATTTTTTTTTCGAGATTTCTTTCAGTGGAAATGTCTCATTAAGCTCCTTCTGTCAGGATAAACATTTTATCCAATTCAGTTGATTAAAATATAAGTTTATAACTACATTTTTTTTAAAAATTAAACAAATGATATTTTGGACATTGATTTTTTTGACAGTGGGAAGTAGCTGAACTAGTTCTGGAGGTCTTTTATAAATTGCTGAGTGACTATGAACCCCAGCTTGAAGATTTTGTGGACCAATATGTGGACTTGCAAGGTATGCTGTTTGATGATCTCTGTTTATCTACTGGTCTCTTGCTGGGAAGGAAAGCCAACAAAATCTCGCAGAGTTTTTTTCTGACATGTTGGCAACTGCTAATTATATTCTAAGCTCTCCTCGAAATATAAGCAGGGGTATTTATAGTTCAATGAGATTTCCATGCACAATGTTAAATAGGGAATGGTGTGGATGCTTACATGTAGAAATGTGAAGAGGAATTTAGATGCAATGGTGTTTTTAATATAGCAGGAGTGCTAAAAATCATTTTCCTCCAATTTTAAGAGAGACTTAAAAGTAGAATGGGAAGAGGAGGGATGCAGCAACAAGGGAAAGCCTTTTTAAATAAAGTTAAATATCTGGAGATGGAATAAGAGAAGTAAATCCCAAGAAAGATTATAATGATTCATATAAAGGTGGGAAATCAGTTTTTTGCTTTAGCTCACTTGATTTAAGAAGAGAAAAAGGGGCAGTTCAGAGAAAAGGCAAGGTTTCAAGAATAGGTCAAATAATTTAGTGGGGAAAATAGGGATTTTGCACTTGTTTGAATAATTTACATGGAAAAAAGGAAGGAGAAAATGAAAATGACAGTGATTAGATTTACATTTATTCTGGTAAATTGTAATCTCAGAAATAACACATAAATGTACATATCATTTTCTAGGAGAAGAAGTGATAGCTTATAAACCACCTGGGTTTAACCTGATGTATCATCTATTGAATGAATCACCAATGTTGGAATTGTGTCTTAGTTTGTTGGAAGAAGGAGTTAAACAATTAGATACCTATGCACCTTTCCCTGGTAAGTTGCAAGTTTTTAATTAAGATATGGAAATATCTACATGACTCTAGTACAGGCTGTTGAAAAAAAACTTGATGACTTAAAACTAGCAGTTCTTAAAGGATTGTTTGTTTCTGATGCATCCATCAATGTACCTGTGTAAACTCACTGTGAATTATTTCCCATTTCCCCACTGGGGAATCATGAATGTGTGATCCAATTGTTGATTTGTTTTCTTCTTTAGGTAAAAAGCATTTGGAGAAGGCTGTACAGTATTGTCTTGGTCTGCTTAACCTAACTTTACAGAAAGAGAACCTTTTCATGGACTTCTTAAGAGAAAGCCATCTCTCTCTTATTGTTACTTCACTAGAACAGCTGCTGCAAGGAATCAACCCTCGGACTAAAAAAGCTGATCATGTAGTAAATATTGCCAGGTAAGTCCCAAAAATTTAGAAAGGCTGCTGTGCCTTTAGAAATGCTTTTACTATTTTTACTCAGCATGATAACTTCATTCCTATAGCACAAGTGTTTACAAAAATTCCATTAATAGCTGACTTCATAGAAATAGAACACTGTTTCTCTATTCATCTACAGTAATTTATAGGATTGAGACAGAGGTGAAATTCAGCCAGTTCGCACCGGTGGTAACAATTATAAGCAGTTCGGAGAACGGGTTATTAGAAGAAATCTCCTTTTGTTTTTTTCCCACTTTGCAGGTTTAATCCTGTAAATAAGGCAGTTGTTTCTAGCCTAATCTTTATTGCCTTGCTCACAGAAACTGCCTCTCCCCTTATTACATTGTAACTTTGGTGAAGTTTAATTCTATGCTTGGTGATGTTTAATTCTGTGGCCATGCCCACAGAACTGGTAGTAAAAAAAATTGAATTTCACTACTGGATTGAACTATACATTTGTCAATAACATTTCAAAAACAATTTCTATTTATATGGTGATTAATATTGTGTTTTAATTTAATTAATTTGATGCTATAGTCTGTGCATGTGGTCTGAAGAAACAATTGAATTGGGAGATAAAGTGTAAGCTGCTTTTCCTCACAAGTATAGGATAATGGTTTGAATAAAGATACATCTATGTATGCCAGGTAGATTTCTCTGACATTCTATTCAACACATGGGTTGCCACCACTACTTCTCTATAATGTTGTATTTTAAAGGTACCTTTATCATGGTAATACCAATCCTGAACTAGCTTTTGAGAGCTCCAAGATCCTTTGTTGCATTTCTTGCAATTCTAACATTCAGGTCAAGCTGATTGGAGACTTCACACAAGACCAGGTAATTGCACTTAATTTTTTTAAGCAAGAAAAAACAGAATGGTTATCCAATTATCAGCAAATGACTTATTAATATGTGCAAAAGTTCAGAGCTTGAAATATTCCATGAGTGGAACAGCTGGTTTGAGCTAGCCTTTTATCAGACCAAATCCCATGTTTTGCAAGTTTTGATCTATATGTGGAATGGCAGAGCTATTTTGTTTTGGATACAGACTGCATCATGATTATTCCAAGCAAATGTTTTTTGATGGGTGGGTGTGGAGAAAGCAGCAAAAAACTTAGGGCTGGATTTTTCCTTTGTGAGTTCCTGTAAGGACATAAAATGGCTAAGCAGAGGATGAGGGAAAGAGACAGTGAGGGACAGATGGGGGATTTGTAGTATGGCACATGAGGGAAGGGAAGTGAGGATGCACCCAGCCTTGCTCTAGTGACCGCGTAAAATCATTTGGAGAATCCCTCACATGTTTATTTCAACTGAAACCTGGAACAACTAAAATATTCTAGATTTTGTTTCTGCTGAAAATATGGCAGATCTGAAATGATGTAGCAAAACTTTTGTAAAGTATGGTTTGTTTTGAATTGAAGCATATTTCTCATTTTTTGTATACTAGTATAACTTACATTCTATGTTTGTATATATTTTTGTTTATATGTCAGTAAAATATTTGTTAAACTTATTACTTTAGTTTTTTAAACTTTTAATTATAAATCTAGAGTATCAGTCAGAAATTAATGGCTGGATTTGTGGAGTGTTTGGACAATGAAACTGCAGAAGAAATCATTAATCCTGATGAAGGTATGAAAGTTATTCATTTTATTTTAATATTTTTTTCAAAAATAAAAATGCTTGAGTTTATTTGCAATGTTGTTTTAATTTCAGAAGATACAATAATGATGTAATATTGCATTTGGAAATGTGTACCTCAACAAAATTAAAGTCAAGCTGCCAAAAAAATTACATTAAAAAAGTAATTTCCCAATATATATTAGTGTTCCGCTTCCCATAGCTTATATTTATAGTTGAAGTGATGATTATACAGTTATTTCAGAAACAAATTGATACCTTCTGAAATACTTTTAAAGATTGCTTTCATTCTTGTGTTTCTGTTATTTAGCTGAGAAATTTTCAAGTGGTTGTAAATTAGGTTAATAGAAAATGCATATGAATTGACTGAATACTTTCTGGTTAATCCACTTTTAATATAAATGTTTGTGCTTGATTCTAAGAATTTGAAGTTGAAAGGAAGCAAGCACCAATATTCCATGAAACAAGGATTAATATTCTGAACCTTCTCATTGCCTCTCTGGAGTGCAAGCCACCCAATCTTGCTCTGTATCTTCTTGGTTATGAATTCAGGAAGCCTGTCAGCACTACAAATCTGCAAGATCCAGGTACCCAACTGAAAGCGCTCTGATGATAATAGAGAAAGAGAGGGAATTGGCTAGCTACCATCTGGGGAAAAAACCCACACTTGGATGGTGATATTTTATTTTACTTTAATTTTCCAGTATACCATAATATTAATATGGTACAAAGAATAAATGTTAAATGTTTTACATGGTAAAATCAGTGCACTGTAGAAAGTACATCTAGATGCAAACTGTGCAAATCAGGGAACTATTAGGTTCCTGTTAGATCCCATTTGTAATAAAATGCAACACTAAAGTAATTTTATAAGAACAAACTCTTTGCCACTTCTAGATAGTATAGTAAAATGCAATAAAATTTCAAACAGAATAAAATTGTTTTTTTTATTTTCTATGTTAATTGCCTTATTATTGCCTTATACCAGTGGTGGCAAACCTATGGAACGCGTGTCGGAAACAGTGCGCCAAACCGTCCCACGAGCTTTCTGGCATGGCAAACCATCCCGCATGCCCCGCACAGCCCTGCTGGCTCTGCATTCCGTTCTCGCGCTCCAGCACGTGCAGCTCCCACAGTCCATTCTTGCGCTCCATCGGGTGCTAGCCAGCTGGCTTTTGCCACGCGGGAGCACTGAAACCCGGAAGCACAGCATCCCAGCGCGCACATGTCCTCTGAGAGCCAAATGTCCAGTTTCCGATATACACATAAGTGCCAGCCAGCTGTTCGTCGCACACGCATGTGCGCCATGCTAGGACACTGCGCTTCCGGGTTTCGGCACTCCCATGCAGCAAAAGCCAACTGGCTAGCATGCAACAGAGTGCAAGAACGGGCTGTGGGGGCTACGTGCGAGGAGTACGAGAACAGAGTGCCCAATCAGCAGGGCTGCACAAGGCTCATGGGACGGTTTGGCGTGCCTTTCTGGCATGAAGGACGGCACCTGGTGACGTAAAAGGTTCGCCACCGCTGCCTTATACACTGTTTAACTAAACAAGTGTCTTAAATTTTTAAGGTGTATTGGGTTGCCCTCGTACTTGCCTTCATGCTATTTTGAACATATTAGAGAATGGTACTGGAACAAGGTCTGATCCCACAGCAGTTCGGGAATCTCCACATCTAGCAGAGTTGTGTTATCAGGTATGAAAGAAATTTTGAGTAAATTTCAAATTTAAATTTTGTATCTACAGCCAATCAGCTTCCAGTGTTTTTTGTAGCTTTTTGTATTTTTATCGTGCTTTTTTTTTATCTTAAAATAAATTTATACCATAGGCCTACATATGATTACAGAGAAAGATGTCTCAATCAGGGATATTTTCTTTTAGATAATTATATAATCTGAATTCTTCACTTTATAGCATTGTAGCCTAAGATGATTTTTTTTTTAAAAGAAGTGTTATTTAAATCACTGCTGGCAGTTGTAACATTGCTTTATTAATAATCCAGCTGTTTTTAACGTGATATTCTTTGTAAAAATTTAAAAGGAGTATAGATTTTTGTATTTTTACCCAAACACACAGATGAATTATTATTATTTTTTGATTAATAGGTGATCTATCAGTTATGTGCATGCTCAGACACATCAGGACCAACAATGAGATATTTGAGAACCAGCCAGGATTTCTTATTCTCTCAGCTGCAGCACTTGCCTTTTTGTGTCAAAGGTAACACTTGAAATGTACTCTCAATTGGATGTACTTTATTCTAATTACTTTGAAACATTTATTGTTTAATTCTACGTTGAAATACTTTAGTCTTGCAGAAAAGCTGTTTTTATTTCAGAATATTAAAAATCTTGTCTTGGAAGGAAGAGAAATATTTTCCCCTTTCTTTTGTGGCACCTCATGCATCTTATCCTTCCTTTTTTGCTTTTTTTCCATTTCAACATTGGGAAAGAATGTGTCAGGAAGCATGACCATAAGACATCTCATTTTGGGAGTGTTTACAGTTAATCGGATCGTATTGCAATATGACTGTTCTCAAACATTCTAAGCTAAAGTTACAAAGCATGTTGGAGTAAGAGGGCTATGTTTCCCCAGTATGTATATTTTACTGTGTGTGCCATTTCTGTCTGTCACTTCTACTCAGAGCATGAGATTCCTGCTTTGAATCAGATGTCATGGCTAATGAAAACTGCATCTATAGAATTGCGAGTTACTTCACTGAACCGCCAGCGTTCTCACACACAGAGACTGTTGCAACTCCTTCTCGATGATGTGCCAGTCAGATCTTATTTAGGTAAATGGAATTTGGCTAGATAGATAGAAGGGTCAAGACTATTATATCTAATAATAGGCCATTTTTTCTTTTTTGAATTGTCATTTTCATATCCAAATGCTAACAAATTTTACCATAACAGTTTCTAGTTCTTTTCATAGAGAGCTTAGTGATGATTTTAGGAATGAGGGAAGCAAGCATTACTTAAATAATGGAGACATTGGTTTAGCCAAAGTTGACATATTATTAACAATCAAAGTTTATTCTGTATGACACATTGTTCTTGCCTGTTAACAGGATACATAGCTTTTATTGTTCATCTCTCTCAGTGTAAAATTAGGATTGGGTGGAATGTATTGTTATCAATGTATAACAAATTTATGTTAGTGTAAGCGAAGCACCTCTCTTCAGAATATTAAAGAAGTTTGCCTCTTTCAGTTTGTGCAGCTGATCCAAAGTCTGCAGACATTTTGTATTTTATTGCTTTAAATTTATTCTGTGGTAAAATTGGATGGCTTATAAATTAATTTTAATTTTTTAAAATTCAATTTTCTTAGCTGATGGTGAAGGAGGGATAGAAGATGATAGTCGTTCTGTCACTGGATTCCTTCACTTTGACACTGCTTCCAAGGGTAAGTTATTTGTGAAGACCTACTTTACAGATTGTAATTAAGAATATAGTGACTATTATATTGACTTCTATAATAAAACTATTGCAGCTTTCATGCCTAAGGCAGGCTAGAATTCAGCCTCCTGGTTTCTAAGTGCCTTCCCAACCTTTTCTGTGCCCCACACTAGAAAATGAAAATCATTAGAAAATGATTGATTAATGTTCTCACCCCCTACAAAAGTAATGTGAATCATGACCCATCACCAAGAGATACAATCCACCCTTTGTCACCACCTGCCATCTCACATCCTCTGGAAGTGCTGGCACCCCAGATTGAGAACTGGTTCTCTCTTTTTTGCTTTCCTGTTTATTATAATCAGAACATTCAGAAATTGTTGAAAAAAATCATAATATAATTTATAAATGATAAATATAGTTCTGTATAGGTGTTAATATAATTTATAAATGATAAATATAGTTCTGTATAGGTGTTAATATAATTTATAAATGATAAATATAGTTCTGTATAGGTGTTATATAATACATTCATTTTTTTTTGCTTCTGGCATACATATTTTGTGATATTTTTGCACTGTATAACAGGAAACAACTTAATACATTACGACAAAATGATTGGGCACGATCCAGAAATTAATCAGTCATTTGAAGTTTTGGGATCTTTCCCTTTTATTATCTTCTAAAGTTAATATTCTGTTGTAGGAGAAGAAGAAGCAGAACATGGAGGGAGGGGGAGTTAAGCAAGTAATCAGCCTTTAGTTGTTACATTGCCACAAACATCTAAGTCCAACCCCTCTTGAATTCCATTGAGCCTCGGTGGCATAGTAGTTAGAGTGCAGTAGTGCAGGCTACTCCTGCTGACTGCTGGCTGCCTGAAATTTGGCAGTTCAAATGCCACCAGGCTCAAGGTTGATTCAGCCTTCCATCCATCCTAGGTGGGTAAAATGAGGACCCAAATTGTTAGTGGCAATATGTTGACTCTGTAAACCACTTAGAGAAGGCTGCAAAGATTATAAAGTGGTATATAAGTCCAAGTGTTATTGCTATCTTCTGCCAATTTAGCGGTGAATGTTAGTTGACTAGAATCTTGTGTATAGGCTTAGCAATAAATCTTGACTGCCACTGAAAATATTGTCCTGATTCTTTGTGCCTGACAGTAATGTTCAATATGACTAGCTCCATGAGCATAAAACTTTAACAAATGCTAAAGCAAAGTCACAGTTCAATTTTGTGCATTGTAATTACCTGCTGAAATGGAGCTGTACTGTTTCAGAATTTGAATGTAAGTATACAATGGTGTCTCTAACTGATGGTGGAGCTTTATTATTATTTTGCAATATAGATATTAATAGAAATAAAATGTAGAATTATAATAAATAGAAAAACATATAAATCATAAAGTTTATCATTTATATTTTCTGAATTCAGCTGAATTCTTTTTTGTCTAATTTCCAGAAATTTCTAAATTTATTTCTAATCTCTTCAGTGCATAGGAAAATTTTGAGCATCCTTGATTCAATTGACTTCAGTCAAGACATCCCAGAGCCTTTGCAACTAGATTTTTTTGATCGTGCTCAAATAGAGGAGGTCATTGCTAACTGTGAGAATAGGACTGCACATGGACCAATTATCTGCAATGTGAAGGTCAGCAAGTTTTGAGAAATGTTGGGGTTGTACAAAAATATATAGAAATACGCTATAAGAGCTTGATCCACCCATAGTAATACATGTGTGGGTACCCTGCTTGAGTTTGAAACAAAGGTTTGAAATGGATTTGAGTTCCGGGTTTTATTAGGGGCCAGAGTTGTTAGTTAGTTATTTATCAAGTTTGCTTCATGTTCTTAAAATATGTTTGGTAATTCTGGCAGTAAGTATCCATTCTTAATATATTCATTAGTTATCGTTTTCATTTGAAAATTAGAGTTATAGTCAGCTTCTTCCTGGCCAAAAATACAATGCAGGTACTACATTGAACTGACATTTCATGACAAGTATTATATTTTTCCTGTCTAGCTTCATTAAAGTGTATCATTTTATCTAGGATGAAAGTAAAAATGGACAGAAATAAGAAATAAATGAAAGGGTGAAAATGTTCTTCACAGCAAGATTTAGCATTGTTACTGTGCATTAGACATGAGCCTTATCTTTTCCTCAATCTTAGCATCTTCACAAAGTTCTGATTGCTGAAGTTAATGCCTTGCAAGGAATGGCAGCCCTTGGACAGAGACCTTTACTTATGGAGGTAAAGAAATAAAATAACTAGATTTTGACAAAAGTTGTTGGATGTATTATTATTTCCTTTAGTAAATATTTTATATAATGCTTACCAATTTGGAAGTGATTATAAGCATGCTGTACTGCTAGAATCCCAGTTTTGTTATTTTTAAGAAATGGGAATTTAAAACTATCTAAGAGTGTAAGCCATAGGGATGTATCCAGTATCTTCCTTTAAAAAAAATAATAATTTTTGCAAGTAGTCTTTCACATATGACCATCATGTAGGCAGTTATAAATTAAGGACTACTTATATTAAGATTTAATAATACTGAAAAAAATACAAATTAAACTAAAATATAAGTAAAAGAAGAATAAAAGCTATACAGAGAAAAAAGAAAGGATAATTTCAGATAATTTCTAAAAGTGGTTAGAAAGTGTCCTTTAAAACATTTTGCTGCAGTTAAGAGCATGATGGCTCTCTTCATCTCCCAGAATTCAGACTCACAAGAAACCTCTGTCCTGTGGTCTCTTCCTGAGGAACAAGTGTCTGGAGCACAAGTGAACCATCTCCCATCCTCTCCTTATCTAGAGGGTTCTGTGAGATCAGTCTGTTCATAGGTCCTTAGGTCTCAGTTATGGACTTTGCTAATTTGGAGATGCCTTAGTTCACCATTCCTCACCTGAAAGCTCCTACCAGTTTCTTCTATGATTTCTCACCATCAAACATTTTGATGGTGTTTAAAAGGAAATTTCATGAAAATAATATAAATTCTTTTTATGCAACTTGTTTTCAAAATCCCCAAGGTATTTCTGACATGAATATTCCCTGGTTGGTTATAAACTGATATGATACTAGCGTAACTTGATTAAAATAGTGTTTTGTTGTTATTAGTGAAGAGTTTTTTTTCTATTGACTTCCAGGAAATCAATACAATTCTTCAATATGTTGTAGAAAGGAACAGGCTTCTTCAGTGTCTGTATGCAAAGAAACATGCTCTGGAGTCCTGGAGGCAGCTGGTTGAAATCATATTAACTGCCTGCCCACAGGACCTCATACAGTCCGAAGATAGACAGCTTATTATCCGTGATCTATTGCAAGATTTACATGATAAGGTAAACTATAAAGATACATTAGTACATTATGTTATTTAAAAGGAGATTCTTCTAAAATTATATAATAAAATACAGAGTAAGGGAAGAAGAAATATATCAGATAATTTAATAATAGTTTGAGATTCATTTGCTTTAGGGGTCATATTCTAGTTACTGTCATTTGCTTTTGGAAAGATGATAGAAATCATGTCATTTACATAACTTAAGACTTCATTTTTTTTCTTTCTGTAAGATTTTGAATGATGATGCAGCTCAAGAGTTAATGCCTGTTGTGGCAGGAGCCGTGTTCACTTTGACTGCTCACCTAAGCCAGTCTGTGCGAACAGAACAAAAGGAGCCATTTGCTATCCCTATGCCTGGACGTTCCCAATTTGTCCTAATGTTGGATGGTTCTTTTGCTACATCACCTGCTTCTGAAGATTTGGCAGTGGGATTTGCCTCTATTGGAGATTCTTCTTTACATATCATATTGAAAAAAATTCTGGATTTTATTCTGAAGACCGGTGAATACATACATCACTTACACTTATTGGAAAGGAATTCCATAAATGCCAATGTGGAATTGAACGTATTTTCATTTTGTTTCATTAAATTAAAAATTAGACTTAAACTGGGTTTGCACATCTTATTTAACAGAGCCATAAGCAGTAGAGGATGCACAAAGGTTGTACTGACAAAAATCGAAGACAGTGATTGTATTTTTATAATGTTTTCTATTTTAATTTTGCTAAGAATGAAACGATTATTCCTGCTTCAACTTTTATGAAAAAACAGTTGTTTTCACTGCAAAGTCAGCATTGTACATATAATTGAAGACATGCATTTTTATAATGCTACATGTGTTGGCTTCTCTCTTCCTCTGTGAATAGGTGGTGGGTTTCAGCGAGTGAGGACACATCTGTATGGATCATTGCTCTATTATTTGCAGATTGCTCAACGACCAGATGAACCAGATACCCTAGAAGCAGGTAAAATACAATCTAATTATAGAAAGTATGACATTCTACAAAGTTGCATATGCAGCCCGTCTCTATAGAATAAGATATTATGAACATTAGTAATGGTGATAGGAAGTTCTTAAATTTCTTAAAACAGCTTTCAGGTCTAAAGTTTGAAATTCCAGTGAGTATCTATTTTTCGAAGTTTTCAATTATCTGTTTTTGGACCTAAGTTCACAATGCCATTTGCACAAAGAGACCTCACTTGAAAAGATAAGCAGACTTGGACTTGGTTATTACTTCTTTAGGAAACTTCCTGAAGATAGCAAGGCTATATAGAAAAAGTTACCAAATTTTAAACATTCCCATGGAGGGGAAAATGGTAAACCATATATGAAATCACCAGGAATCAAATCTTGCTCAAAACAACTTTACTTTTTTTATGTTTTCTCACCAGTCTCACTAAGATATTATCCTTTATATATTTTTGCTAAAGACAATTGATGATACATTTTAAAGAGAAAAAGGGTTATTTTTAACGCTCTTTGAATTATTTTACAGCCAAAAAGTCCATGTGGGAGCGTTTAACAGCTCCTGAAGATGGTTTCAGTAAACTGCAGAGGGAAAATATGGCTATTATCGAAAGCTATGGTTCTGCCCTAATGGAGGTAGTCTGCAGAGATGCCTGTGATGGACATGAGATAGGACGGGTAAATAAAATTGGACCTGTTAATTTTGAACAGACTTAAGTCTTTGGAGATGGGAAATTATGTTGTAATAGTCAAAATGCTATGTCTATTATAATAACAAATTATTATGTTGAACTATCAATATATAGTATTTAGGTAGGTTGGTTTTTATAATTATGTTATAATGATATAAAATGCAATAATATATAACCTACAAACTATTGTAATTTAAAATTGATAAGAGCAATTCAAGTTTAAAAATATGAATCAAATCTTTCTAATCAGAGAGACTGTATTCTTGTAAAGTAATTTAATCTCTTTTTTTTTAGATGCTAGCCCTAGCATTACTGGACCGTATTGTCTCTATAGATAAACAGAACCAGTGGTTATTATATCTCTCCAACAGTGGCTACTTAAAAGTGCTTGTTGACAGCCTGGCAGATGATGATCTCAAGTTGCAAAGTTTGCTCATACCCCAGCCTCCTTTGCTTAAAGCGCTGTATACCTATGAGTCAAAAATGGTAAGACTCTGAAGTGCACGGACTCTACTTTGCCCCCCTCTTAAGACCTCTCTCCAATCTAGCTGGAGATTCCACTACAGTTAAGGTTGTAACTCAAGGACTACCTGTATTAAGATTTATATCTTGTATAATCTTGTATCTTTAAATCTTTGTATTCACTTTGTCCATATATCTGCATATTCTCATTTCTAGCCATTAGCTGAACTTGAAGAATCTTCTATTTCATCTCTAAAGCATATTTTTATAAAATCATTGTTGAAAACACTTAAAGCTCTGAAGTCTCATCTCTTCTACCACTTCACATGATGTTTCTCTTTCTGCTTGCAATACTAGCTTATTCATTTAAAAGAAGCAAATCACAACATACTTACTATCTAGCAATCCCAAAGCTCTACCAGTTAATTCTCTTAAAATGGCAGAAGGAGTTTCTCAGGTATATCTTTTTTAATAGTAATGTGTTAAAAACTCCAACAATAAAAGATAATAGAAACTATAAATAAAAAATAAAAATAAAAATGCAAGGTGCAGAAAAAAATAAGAGTATAAAAAGAAATACAAAGACATGCGCACACACATACACAACTTCCCCCTTCACAGGAAGTATAAATAAGTTTAATAATTTAGCATCTCTTAAAATGCAAATGATCTCTTCTTCCCATAACTCGTCTCTTGTCTATAAACAAATCCTTAAAACCTCTTCAGTTCAATCCTAATGTCAGTAAGCTATTAAGGGTTACTAGAAATTGCACACATCTATTTTAACCATCAAATAAACCACATTTATATTCGTCCCTTTTATTCTAGTCCACAGGTATCAAACTGGATTTGTTTGAGGGCCAGATCAGCATTGTAGTTCTCAGGGAGGGGAAGTGGGGGGGGGGGGGAGACAGGACACATGTCTCCTGCAGCACTCTACCAGCCAAAATGGGGTGTGCAGGGGCCCCGTGAAGCTCATTTTCCAGCCTGTTTTTGGCCCATTTTCACCAGCAGAGGCACCGCAGGCCGGTCCTTTGATATTCCCAGGCCGGCCCCATGGGCCAGATTCAAGCAGGCCTTGAGTTTGACACCCCTGTTCTAGTCCCTTCAAGTAATGTTCTTCTTTGTCCTGTCTGACAAAATTCTTCAATTTTGCAAATCCAATATAGGAGAAGTATCTAGGTCACTCTTGATTTGTTATTTATATATCCCTTTCAATTACTAAGACATTAGCCAGTTTCTTTTGTATGTCCAATGTGACATGTTTTTTTCCATTTGTGTAGCCTGTCATTTTTAAATTCACTTTCAAATCAGTTCCTTTTTCATAACATCTTTTAAATACAGATTTTCTACAGAGGCAGATAGTCTTAAAACATTAACTTCCGGGTCCATTGTTCAAAACTATCCTTCAGTATATTCAATCTTCAAATATTTTGGTTCATATTTAAAATTTTAGTTTGAGGGTTTTTTTTCTCCTTTAATTGTAATTTTTAATTCCCTCTAGTGTCCAGTTATTAAAATTCTATTTTCTTATAATTCTTAAATAATTCAAAACAAAAGCATTTCCCCAGGAATGTTTCTTTATAATTCCAAAATTTATCTTGACCCTTGGTCTGTTTGTGACTTGCTAAAATCAATAATTGAATCACCGTTTTGCTAACATCAGATCACTCAAGGCAATCTCTCTCTGCAGGGAAGAAGGGATGACCTAAAGGGTGAGATTAGGAAATGAGCCTCCAACTACTTCTTGGCAAATCAGATTTCTCACCTTTACTGTCAGAAATAATTATTAATTAAGCAATGCCAGAGACAGCTGAACAAATAATCATAAAAAAATTATTAAAAAGAATATAGAACAAAAAAATAGTCAATTTGCAAATGAGGCCCCTTCCATAGAAAATGATTGGAACGATCAGAAAGAGCGATAGTCATATTGCAGCTACAGCTTAAATACAGTAATAATATAGTACATGCCCCCCAAGTCTGCCCCTTCAATAGTATTGGCTAAATCAATATGCGTAGATTATACGCAAATTGTACATCAGCAGTTGCCATAATTATGGTGTTTGTTGTTGGGTTCACAATCTTGCCAATCCCTCCTTGGAAACCCCTAACAATGCTTGGCATACAATCTGCTTATTTTACTCTTATATAACTTCATGATAACAATACAAAGTAATATGTCCTGCTTAGCTAATAGATTTCCTTTCCTGTTCCACAAATATCTCAAAAAGTCCCTAGACTTTTATAGACTTGTTTATGGATCACTGTAACTTTGTTCCCAAAATCATTCCATTGAATGATAAGCCAACTGGATAAGGTCACTTAAGTTGATGGTTTTAAAGTCTATTCCCACAAACATGGCATCACTTTGGTTCACTCTCCTGTATAGGCCTTTAAAGGAATAAATCTCATTTCTCACACTTATCGTATATACTGATTTTCAGATCCTTGTTCCTGTTAACAAATAACATATTTACTTTTATTTCTCCAGGCCTTTCTGACCAAAGTAGCAAAAATACAGCAAGGAGCACTAGAGTTATTGAGATCAGGAGTAATAGTGAAACTTGCACAGTTTCAGGTATATGATATGCGACCAGAAATCGATCAACAAGGGTAAGTTTATTCATCAGATTTCCTAAGTAACATCCTGGTTAGGATAAATTAATGTTTTTAGTGTTATATGTTTATAATGCGTGTTTTAACTAGAATCAAACTTAACTCCCTTACTGGTAAACTGTTACACGTGCTTTAAAACTATAGGGTTTGATAATTTTATAAATAGTAGCTGGTTATATTGATCTTACGTTTCATTACTTTATTTTTTGTTTTAATTGTTGATTATTTTACAAGGATTGTGTATGTTGCAGCCCCCGTGTTGTGGGCTGAGAAATCATCTATGTAAATCAAATAAACAAACCTTAAGATTTCATTCACTTTAATATTAAATCAAAGCTAAATTTTGTTATTGTTTTCTGGCCACTTATTGAAATAAATAAATCATGACTTCCACTTAAACCTCAGAACAAATAGTAATGCCAAATGATCCTTTCCCAGCCATCTATGCTAAATGAGTTATACCAGCTCGTGCATAGTCTCCAGCCGATGTTTTATTGTTGATCATCTGTTTTACAAGAAGCTTGAAATCAGTCTGATCAGGCTTCAGGGATTCTGGTAGGTCACTGCACTTTCTGAAGTGCACGGACTCTACTTTGACCCCCTCTTAAGACCTCTCTCCAATCTAGCTGGAGATTCCACTACAGTTAAGGTTGTAACTCAAGGACTACCTGTATTAAGATTTATATCTTGTATAAATCAAGCTAGCAGTAAGCTAGATAAATGTTCTGACAATATGCAGAGAGTACTGTTTATATTTTAATTGTAAAATGTGTATTGGGATGGATTTTCAAGGTTTTATTTTAAGATAACCAGATTACTGGTTTCCTTTTTGCTTCTTCCTTTAAGAATATTTGGAATGCGAGACCCTCCAGTCTTCATCCCTGCTCCTGTAGAGCGTTATCACCAGATTCTTTTGCCTGCTCTCCAACTTTGCCAAATCATCCTTACTTCTAGCATGGCACAACATGTTCAGGCTGCCAGACAGGTAAGATGACAGAAACGTCTGGTAGCATTGGTTGTTCATTTCAATTATTCTCAGATACTATTGGATACTGGATATCATTGCTCTTATTTCCAGCTCCCTGAATTAATTACATTTTAATTTTACTTCTTTGCACGCTTTTCCCTCCTCTCTCTCTCTCTCTCCCGCCCTCCCTCCCCGCCTCTTTCTCTCATAGGTTTTGCAGTTCCTAATATCCCATTCAGATGCTGTTCAAGCAATTTTGCGGTGTCAGGAAGTTAGTGTGGGAGCCTTGCAAGAATTGGCATTATTAACTGGAATAATCAGTAAAGCTGCTTTACCAGGCAAGATATTTTTTGGTTTTGATACAAAACAACACACTTTCTTTTACTGGAGTAACAGTAAATGTTTATAAAATATATTATAAGAACTTTACATCTGTATAGAGCAGGAAGAGAAAGCTTTTCATAGTTATGTAATTAAGGTCTTGCATTCTAATATGACTTTTAGACTCGTGTTCATTATATACTTTCAGGAAATGAATGAATCAATCAAAATCACTATGTGTATTTTGAGAACTTAGAATGCTGAACTATTTTATTTATATAGTTCAGCAGAACCTGCTTATTAGAAAAGCTCCTAAAATGGATGCTGTTAGCTTAGTTTCTCAATAGAGAAACTACAGCCTAACAGAGGATGTTCTTATAAAAAAACTATTTGAATCTATGATGTAGTGTTGTTTCATTAGGTGTGCTGGGTGACTTTGACCTTGATTTCAATGAAGGAATGCAGATTGAACTACAAGGACATATAGGGCGATTTCAGGTAAATTTCTGTAATTATAGCAATTGCTTTTTTAGTAGCTTGCAACTTTCTCTAGTAGCACAGCTTCACAGCAGTATTTATTTACTTAGTTACATAGCTGTATAGACTACTTGAATCATCATCAGTTCTAAGAAGCTTATGATAAGTGTTATACACATTTTATAGGCTGTGTGAAGTATTTGTCTATCCATCTTGTTTTTTGACAAAAGAATAAATGTTATAATTTATCTGAGATTTACCATAAATATAAACATATTTCCTATGCTGTTCCAAAGACAAAACTAGTTGTGGCATATTTATATACAACAAATAGTTTTGCAGAATGAACTTTAGGGCATAAAAGATGTGCAAAAACAAGGAACATAAAGTACAGCCCAAGTTCCATTAGGGAGTAGAATTTTGTGAGGAGCAGGGTAGGGGAGGTGAATAAAGTATACTGTCAGGAACAAAATATTTAATTGCAAATTTTCAGAACATAAATCATTGAGAAAAGGCAAGAATTTTAATTTAATATTGTCAGTAATGCAGAATATGTTTTTATATCTTAAACAAAACACATTGAATTTTTATACAATGGTAAACATCTGGAGAATAGAATCAGTAATTGGTTTATTTTCATATTTTCATTTGCTTTTAGCGCCAGTGCTTAGGCCTACTCACACGGTTTGGTAGTTCAGAGAGACTGCGCCAATTCAGGCTGCAAGATGATCACGCAGATGCGGATAGAGTGAACAAGAGAGATGATATTGAACTAGCCATGCAACAGGTGAGCCATTCAGTGAACCTAGGTGTATAAAATTGAGAAACTAGATGGTATAGTGTCTGAGATGTTGTACTAGGAATGAGAAGATCTAGGTTCTAGTTCATTCTTTGCCGCAGAAGCTCCCATGGGGACTTAGTCAATTGCTCTCTCTTGGATCAGTCAGCCAAACTTACCTTACAGGGTTATTGTTGTGGGGAATGTGAGGGAGCACTACGCACACCACTTTAACCTCCTGTACAAAAGGCTGGATATACGTCAAAAGAAGAAACAAAGGCTGTTATTGCAACATTATCAAAAATCTTTTCGAATTTTCTGCACTTTTTTCATAACAGTAAGAGACATTATATTAAAAAAGACCTTTATATCCGTAGATCTGTGCTAACGTGATGGAATATTGCCAACTGCTTATGGTACAGTGTGCTCCTACTTTTGAACACACAGTTTGCCTGTTCACTCCCAGCCTTTCTGAGTCCACCAATCGAGATGGACCTCGGCAGGGTAGGTTTACTTGTGTAACTTAAAAATGCATTCTAGGTATTGTTAACAATTCTTCCAATATTCTCATGTACTAAGAATGCTGTTTATGTAATGTTTATAAGGCCTGCTTTTATATTTGAGAGGTCAAGACTAATGCAGAACCTAAATATTCTCTGCCACAGAGGCTGTTCTAGTTTGTAAAAGCATTAGTTCAGCAATATACTGAATTGTCATAGTTATTCAGTTTGATAGTATTATTATCTTCCATATAATATGGCATACCATATACGTCTGTGTGACTTGGCTCTCAATGTTTACGGATGTAACATACTTTAGTACTTTTTTCTATGCTTGTACTGTGCATGTGATGGGAAGGCAATATCAAATACATGACATTGGAAGCCACACTTTTGTAATAAAGTACAATTTACTCTTTAGCCCTTGTTTTAGATTAAGTTTTTAATTTAATGGAATCCAGTTTTATGGCAAATGCTCTTTGCTTTAACTTGGATTATTATCTGTTTTAGATACACAAGCACCAGTGATTCCATATTGGCGATTGCCTGGCCTGGGTATTATTGTCTATCTCTTAAAACAAAGTGCTAATGACTTCTTCAGTTACTATGATAGTCATCGTCAAAATGTTAGCAAGTTGCAAAATGTGGAACAGCTACCACCAGAAGAGATAAAAGAGGTAATCTTCCTGTAGCCTTCTCTTGTTTTCACTATTTCCGCAAAGTTTATTCTTTGATTGTTGCACCCCTGCGTTATACAGCAATGACAGTAATTACAACAATCAGTGAAGGAGATACTAACAAAGTGTATCAGTACAATGGAGACGGTATTTACTACCTCTTTTTAAATCTGTATTGTAATAGTATATAAGTTCTGAATGAGAAAGAGCTAAATGTTTTTGCTTTTCTAGTAGAATAAATAGACAAAAGTTATTTAAAAAATTTTCTGTTCTTAATATGTGCTGAGATTATCAAATTATTCAGTAACTGATGTCTCTGGACATGCCAGAGTAAAATTTCTCTTGAAGCTTATATTTTATTTGGAATGTGTTTATATGAGAAGTTTGTTTTGTAGAACTTGCAGCTTGTATAGTCCTTACCTACACAATATTACATGTGTATATGTCTTTGTTTCTTTTCATAGTTGTGCCAGTCTGTTATTCTAGCAGGAGTAGACAAAATTTCAACTACCCAAAAATATATTTTAGCAAAGCGACGTTTAGTGAAACTGATCAACAATCGAGCCAAATTGCTTTCTCTGTGTTGCTGTATCCTTTGATCATTGTGTGGAAACTAATTTATTTTTTAGAGCAAACTTCGGAGATCATCTTTTAAAACTTAGGAACAAAATTAAGAACTTTATCATATATGGTGAAAAGTGACTTCCTCCACTGCTATCCAACTTGAATGTTGTTTTTTTAAACAACCTTGCAAATCTCAACAATTTGTGATTTTGTGATTTTAAATAAGTTAATCTTTGTTCAAGAGACTATAATCAGATGCAATAGTTTTTTAAATATCAAAAATCTGCATAACCATTGATCTAACATTACAGTTTTATAAACTTTAAAATTAGGTAAATGAACTTTTCTGATAGACTGTTTAATTCTATTAGATGATGAAATTTTAAATGCAGCAAAGGTTCTTTCCCAGAGGTTCTTTCTTTAAGAGGCATTAAATGCATTTTGGGATTATGGTTATTGTTGGGAATATTAATTGAGCTGTCTAAATGTAAAGTTATTAATTTGCTTAATAATGTTTGAGAAAACAATAAAAATAATTTACGGTACTGCAACCAGAGAACCGGGTTTTGTTTAAAAATGGTAGTATCTATATGTATTCTGGAAGAAATGATTAAAACAGGTGCTTATTTGTCGTTAACTAGTCTGTTGCTTTATTTTGTTATATACATGGCCAAGCATATGGACAGTAAATGTAAGCTCCTTTACTAGATATGCTTGCAGATATTATAGAAACCTGTCTTTTTATTCTTTGGCGACATCTTGAACACTATCTGCTACACTGCACTCCTGCAGATTCCCAAGCTTCTCTTTTGGCTCCCAGGACTCAGTTGAGGAGCAGAAGATTACAAGGTAATTTTCCTTAAATTTATTTAAATTCCTACATTATGTTATCCCTTGAAGTTTAATCAGTAAATTGTACAACTGTTTATAATCAATTAGGGATGGAGAAGTTTTAAGGGATTCTGCTACAACAAAACTAAAACATTGCTTCAAACAGTTTGTGATTAATTAAATGCATGAATCATGCTTCTAAAGGCTCCCATTCCAGGAAAGATTGCAACTGAAACAATTGTAACTTGCCTCTCGGTAAGGGTTTCCACTTATTCCTGCAGTAGGAAACATGAATCCAGAACTCCCAGAATGTGATCCTGTTCATAATGAGGAAGCACAACCTGTCTAGAATAAAATATGAACTTACTCTGGAGTTAGATTTCTAAATCCCACCTCTTCATTTTGTTGAAAATAAGCCTAAAGTTTCTTTCTTCCATCAGTCAGTTCCTAACAGGCACTGGGATATAACTTTCATTTAGCTTAAGATGGAGATATATAGTTGGGCATCAATCAACATGGTACCTCATACTGGGCTGATAGATGACAACCTCAGTAGATGTGTGTAAAGATTAAAAAGTAAAGAGGAGATGGCTGAGCCCTTTGGCACCCACAACCCATGTCCTACATTGTCCAGTGGAATACCATGACCATTGGTATAAAGGACCTTCAAGATGTTCAGATAAAAAGGGTCATACTCCTTCCATCCAAATCATCTTACAATCGTCTACATGTAAGATGTACTTATCTGATTATTGTAATTATAATTGCTTTTATAATTATAATTTATAATTTTATAATAATTACTTTTATAATTGTAATTATAATTATTACGAGCCAGAAAGAGGGCTGAGAAAGTATCTACAGAGCCCTCACATTCTGGACATAAAATGTTTCAATTCCTCCCTTCAGAATGCCACTAGACGGGATTGCATGCCAAAACAGAGTTTGATATAAAGACAGTTTTTCCCCCTGCCATCACTCTGCTAAAAAACTTAATTCACACAGCACTGTCTTATGCCTAAGGATATTTACCAATGTAGTAGGGCTGTATTGCTATTACCCTTCTCATCTTTCCTGTTACATAGCTTTCTCCTATTATTATCTTATGATTTATCACATTGTTATTCATATGTACACTGAGAGTTTATGCACCTGAGACAAATTCCTTGTGTGTCCAATCACACTTGACCAATAAATCCTCTCCTCTGTTTTTCTCTCTTCCCCTCTCCCCTCCCTTCCCTGAAAGGGATTCAGACAATTCTTTTCAACTAGTGTTCTGCAATTGCTGCCCTACCACTTCCCTAAGGTTAATAGTCCTCCAAAACATCTGAATTGAGTTGGCTCCTTTAGGAGACGCAATTGGTATAAGGTTCTCAGATTTTCTCTGCCTCTCTATTTATACGCACTACAACAAAGATATCAATTGATAAAATATATTTATTAGAATAATTTTTGATTCCATGTATAGATATTATCCAACTCCTATAATGACTTTACATTGCATATTTTTAAAGCTTGTTTTGGACATAACTATGGTAATTTTTAATTCCAACGTTCCTTTAATTTAGAACCTAACTTCGATGTAACAAGTGGATTGAGCAGAGTAAGCCAACTTGATATAGATCAGGTAGGATCTTTCAAAGGTTTTTCTTTACATAATGGGCTTGAAGCTACATAACTTTTATTAAGTGATTATTGGTCCCTGAAAATAAAGTTCACTGCTTAGTTCTATGCTACTTAACTTTGAAATTATTCATTCTGAATGGTCAATAAATAAACAATCCAGCATGCTAAATATTTCTTCTAGAACCATACTTGTTCTTGTGGATTATACATACACATACACCTCCTCCCCTGGACTTGCCTGATTCCAGTGTTCTGTCCATACACTGTACAGCCGATTTCTTCTCTGTACACCGTATGTACAGAACACTGGAATCAGGCAAGTCCAGGGGAGGAGGTGTATGTTTTATGGTGAATAACAAGTGGTGCAGCAGCACA
>JAEANM010001327.1:0-28527 GCA_017656035.1 Myanophis thanlyinensis
AAAAAAAAAAAAAAAAGTAAGTAGGAAAATATGAACATTCAGAAAACCCCTTATATTCTGTAACTGGTCATGCTACCTTTATTTTATTTTTTTTAATGCCATTGGTATAATGTATAAAAAGGCAAAGCTCAAATCTATAACTAAATATAAAAAAAAGGGAAAGGTCTAAACATCAGCAACAAAATAACTCAAGAACGAGTACCACAATTAATATGTAAAAAGACTCAGTCTTTAAACAACAAATTAAATCTAGTCAACATGGAATCATATTGATCAATCTTTGAATTTGTTTATAACAGATTCAAAGTTTGAAGGTAAACTCATTTCTTCAAACCAGAATAAAAAATCAGCTCTCTTGTCCTGCAAACATGAGGTTTTATCCAGCATAAATATAACAAGCAATGACTTCATGAAAATAAATTGATAGATCAGAAAATTAAATTAAAAGAATGATCTGCTCCATATATTGGACCATAGGTAAACTAAGGTATGACAAGTTTTTCTTTGTTACTGTAGTTCTTAAATACTGATCTAAATCTAATACACTAGATCTAGTTCAGTGCTGAAATTTCTAACCCAAGAGGCTAGCCATTTTCAAATCAATTTTTTTCAAATAAAATCGAATTCTATTCATCATATGCACAGTCATACATGGTACGAAATGCAGTGAAATGTGTATATCATCATATCACTTCCAGATGGTAAAAACAGCAGAGTTAAAAAACATCAGGTAGTTAAACCCCAAATGACTGGTTCATTAACTGAAATCTAGTCATAATTCAGTAACTCAATTTTCCTTATTAGCACTCACAGTCTGCAGGATAGTGGATTGTAGGATATCTAGCCAGAAAATGACAGACTGAGAAGGTTAATTTATCTTTAGCAGAACAGAAGCCTATTGATGAAGGACAGGTGATCCTGCTTGTTCCTTTGAGGGAAACCTAGAGCACTGGCTGCTTTGTAATAATTTGTTAGTCCAAATTTTCAACAGGGCAACTCCACTTTCCACTTCATGAGCACTGAGGGGATGATAGAACAGAGGGAATTGTCAACAAGAGATCCTGAAATCAATAGGCTGGTTTTTTAATATGTCATAACAAATCCAGTGTTCTTATATATAAGCTTTCTCTCTGGGTGATTTTGAATTGAAAGCCTAGTTGTCTCTTTCTTACACAAAATTCATTTGTTCTTGGGAGTATAATTACTTGCCTATAGTTACAAATCTCAAGAAGTTCTGGGAAAGTAATTGGTACTCAAGTATACGTTATTTGTATTTACAGTTAAGAAAGTAAGTTATAATGAAAATGATTTCTAACAATCTTGGTAAGGAATGAGTTAAATTACATCACTTTTCTCAATCATTGTGTAAAAGAGTTTTGAAAAGATCTCCCTATAACGAAAAAAGGGGGTTTCTAGTCTTAGTTTATTGCTGTTAAGCAGGATTTTTTTTTCACATTTCTTACAGTGAAAGAAACAGGCCACCCATTCTTGGATGTCCATATAAAGAATACGTATACGGACATCCAGAAATATTTTTTTTCAAAATCAAATTAATATATTTAATGAATTGTTTTTATCAATCTAACTGTGTCAAGATCTCCTCTCACTTGCCAGTGTTGGAATGAAGCATTGTTTTTACTACATCTCCAACAATACAATGATTTACTCACTCCTTTTCTATACAAATGCAATATGGTTCAGTTGTCAAAAATGGGAGTAATGTAGACTTCAGAAGATAATCGTTTAATTTTAAAAGCATTACTTTTGCCTATAAAATAAGCTTGAGAATAACTAATACAGGCATAGGTTTTTTTAGCTAAAATTCATTTTTTTTCTACAATTAGATTTCTTAGTTAATTATTATAGTCACTCATTGGACTATGGATGACATAAAAATTATTTTAAGTATGAGTAATGGTAAAGTGATGGATTTCCTATGAAATGGCATACAGCATTTGACAGTACAATTGTTCTTAAATTTTAAGAATGACATATTACATTTTGAAAATGTTGTCTTCACCAGTTAATGAAGCATGTTTTATTGATATGTTAACTTTCAGTGAAATCATACTTTAAAATCTTACTATCCTTCTATATTATTAACGTAGACATTGTAGACAATGTAGATATGAATGCATAGATCCAATTGCTGCTGTGATTTTCTAGAAATCAAACTTGTCCCAGGGGTGAAAAACTACCCTGTTTGCCTGAAGACTCATGCATAATTGTGGTTCCAGGAATACGCTAACTAATAAGCCTTTTACTCTGCATTTGGCAAGATTATAACCAGAACGTTTAAAGCACGAAACTATCCCTTTCTTTCTATTTCCAACTATCCACTATCCTTCAAAGTGGAAAACTATGGGACATATGCTGTCTCCTGTCTGTGATTCCAAGTTATTGTGAACCAGCTCACTGAGTCTCCCAAAGTGCATCTTAAGTTTCCAGCAGGAGGGCTAGTATGAAACTAAAATGGACCTTTCACCTGCTCCACTGGCTTGGAGCTCTGGGTGCCTAGCATTGACCTGTCCTGGCCTCTAACCTCTGACCCCTCTTTCTGACCCTGCTGGATTATTCCTGCTGTGCCTTTGGCCCCTCGGCTGTGGCTTTAGTGTCAGAGCAATTGTGAGATGGAATAAGAAAATCTCTCCTAATGACTTGCTATTGTTAGGGGATGTAATCAATACTCTGAGCTAAGCCAGAGTGCCAGAGAAGAGGAACTTTATTTAACCCTGGGTGTGCTGAATTCTGCCTGGGGGGGGGGGGGAGCAAGGAATTGCCTTAGATAACACCAAGGACCAATTAACATTGAAAGACAACTCTGGGATCTGAATAATTGTGAGAAGCAATTCATCTAATCTGAGTATTATTGCAAATACGCTTCATGAATCTGCCCATCTTGCTTTGTGTCATGTATATGTGTGCATATGTGGCACAAAATAAGTGTGATTTACATGTGTGATTTTCCCAAGAAGTCATCTGTATATATGAGTTCTTGGGGAAACCACAGAAACAATATTATTGTCTAACTTCTCTATCTAGATATAGGACATTTCCCTGTACTGAAAATAACATTTGATTGGTTGACACTTTTGGTGAAGACTTTACTTCTCACAAACAGCAGAAGGTTACACTGTGAACTTATGAACTTTTGACAAAAAGTTAGGACTCGGATGAATACATCTTTCAAAAAAATAAAGAAGCAAGTCTAATCTTCTCTAATATGTCTTTCCTGCATGCAATATTTTTTCTTCTTTTCAGTGAAAGGATAGGCCCTGCCTCCAGATAACCAGATTCACAGCTGCTTGTAAAAAATAACTAAAGTTGTTTTATTAAAAGAATTGTATTTTTCCATCTTCACAGTGTAGTCCTTGAGAAGTTACAGAAAGAATGTTTGGGAAAAAGAAGGTATTCCAATCCAATCCCCATCTCATTCCCAAATACAAGTATTTCAATCAATCTCCTCTTCTTCCATTTGACAATTTGCCCAGCCTGTCTCCTTCCTTCATTGCCTCTTTTTTCTTTCACTATCTTCTGTTAGTTCCTTTTTTAAATATCGTGGCTTTGGTTTGGGATGGTGAAGCCCTTGTGTGATACTTTGACCTGGCAAATTTCTTACTGGGTTCCTTAGCAATACAGGTTTCCTGCAATTACTAAATCTAGATCAGTGTTTTTGTTTACAGTTCACTGGTGCTGCCATAAGGAAAATAGGGCAATCAATTACACATCACCACTAAAGCTATTACAATTTCAATGTGGTTTTGGACAAATTTCTCTGCTTTTCTTACAATGCCACAGATTCGCCATGATAAATATATTAGGTTTATGACATACTGATTTGCAGCATAGAAATTGTGATGTTATTATAAAATCATATTATAAAAACTCTGGGCACTATTGGTGCAATTCCATGTTGTGATTCTTCCTTTTTTTTTTTTCAGAGGACGTCATCTATTCTTCCAGGTTCTGTGTAGAATGTAGAAAGAATGGTTCATAAATAGTTGGCATCTGAGTTAGCTTCCCATTTGGATTTCAGGAAGCAGGAAATATCTGGAAAATTGGGAAGCAAAAACCTCTGAAGCCAAGTAATGGTATCTATCTGGAATGGCAATTTCTATTACTTCACCTTCCCCCAATTCCCAACTAGTTTCCAGTGCAACATTTATTGAGCCTGCCAATTGTAGGAGTAAGAGATTAACTCCCAATGACTGATATATGTACTCAATTATATATGTGTTCATGCTGAACACTAGTCTGAACCTATTTAATTCAATTACACAGACACATGCTTTGTATTTTAGATAATAAAATACCTTTTTGTACTATTGTGTTGGGCAACCTTTTACGGTAATAATGTGAATCATCTTGTTATGGTTGGACACAATATGGTTGGTGTTCTTTAATGTTGCTATGAAGTGATGATCCCTTACCTAATTATGATCTCTGTTTCATCATACAAGTAATGCAAGGCTGAGTAATTAAATCCTCTATTTGAAAGAAGTAAGTACCGTACTTTATATAGAGACCTGTGCGGGTGGTGACATTGCAACACCCAGTTTCATAGTATTCTGTCTGTATAATTTCCCAATAGTCTAGTAAAGGCTGGCTAGGGATTATGGGAGTTATAGGCCAGAAAATCTGGAGGTCATCAAGTTGGTAGTACTGTGGACAGGACAGTGATTCAAGACATCTGGAGACATTTCCTATTACAGGGAAATCTCATGGATTCTGATAGGCAGGTTTATCTCTGGGATTACTTTTGCAAATAAGATAAGAAATTAGCTTATTTGAGCTATCTGGGAGGTGATGATGGGTTGGATTCAAGAAATAGTGAGTGCTTCTTTCAGTGAAGGGTTGGTTGTTGTTGGCACTTGAGGTGGTTGATAGGCATCCTTCTGTGGGCCTAACCAATTTGAATAACTTCTGTCTCTAAAGTTTCCTTAATGGGAAAGGTGGTAGGATAGTAATTACAAAGCACTCTGGATGAAGTTGGCTATTTATATTCTTCCCTTGCTGAGTTTGAAGCCCAAACATGCAACAGAAAGTCCTTTGGTTGCTTAGATAGAAGACCTGAGATAAGACCTGGATAGGTGAAAGACAGTCCTTTCTGATCCTGCTAGATTTCTTAGTGGCATTCAATATCACTGACACCCAAGGTCCCTCAATTACAGGAATTGGAGCACTATTTTACCATGGTTCTTTCCTTTGTGTTTGTGAAGTTCCATATAGTAGTGATGGGAGGGTGATGTGAAATTATTGGCCCCCCACAACTATGGGCCACCCCACAGCTCAATTCTCTTGTAGCCTTAACATCTACATGAAGCCACTGAAAGAAATTACCCATCAATTCAGACTGAGGTTCAATCAGTATATTGATATGAAGCTGTATATCTCCTTTATGAGCTGAGTAGGAGATGGCATACAATTTTGGAAGTTGTAAGGGATTAAATTACAAGAAATATGTTCGGCGTGAATCCCCACAAGGTGGAACTGCTATTTGTTCAGAAGCACCTGCTTTCAGGTTAATTCCATCTAATTCTGAATGGGGTTGCATTCAATTGTAAGAACTTCATTGGCCACTTTACTTTTTGGTTGAATTATTTTGTATAAGAAAGCCTTGGTGATTACCTATAGGGTCATCTCTTTCACATGGAAACAATATACCCTGCTCATGCTAGCCAAGAAACCATGCTAAAGTCTACCTCCCACCCACCCCACACACAAATGCAGCAGTGGAAAGAAATTCATCAACATGAATTTTCAATGTTTGTTACATGTTAGAAGAACTTGTCTCCCAAGATTAGGTTAGTTCCTCTTCTTTAATTTTTTTCAAAGCTGTTTAAGACCTTATCTTTGCTCAGTTTTCAAGGATTTGAGGTTATCAGAGGGAGTATCACTTTGTAGTGGATTTTTGTCTCAAACTTCCTAGAACAGGGGTATCAAACTTGCAGTGTCATGCACTGGCCATACCCACCCTTGTTTTAGTGGAGGGGGAAAAGTTGTGGTATATCACATGATGACAATGTGACAATGTGAGTTTGACACCCTTGTCCTAGAACATGTTCAGAAAACAAAGCTTGGTTACTTTCTTGGACTAGCAGAAGTTCCAACTGAAGCCCAACACTGACATAAAAGAAGAGTAATAACATAATTTACTCATTATTACTTTGAAGCAGTCTATGCACAATTTTTTTAATTACTTTCAATTAGGCTTAAGTTTTAATAAATGCATTTGAGATTTAGTCTCTGAATGCAAAAGTTGCTTAACTTCCCTAGAGAGACCTTGGTTAACCTTTTTCTTCAGCTTTTGAAAGTCAAGGAGTTTTTCAGATGTCAGTTCCTTTGTTCAGTAAGATATTATCGGGAAGATGTGGCTGGCGGTTAAGAATGAATAAGTACATCTCTTATGATGGCATGAATATGAGATTTTATATTATGTGTGTGTGTAAATATTAAGTTTGTAGTGATTTTTATTTATATTACCAAATGTCTGACTTCTCTCCAAATTAATAGGGTGAAGTTAGAGAGTACAAGGAATGAAAAGGGGGCAAAGGCATTTCTTTTGTGGAATTTGTTCAATTTTGTTGAATTGCCAAGAGGAGCTTGAGTCTAGCAGGCAATGTCCTCATGCAGCTTTGTTATTGGAATTTAATCTGAATTGGCAGCAGACACTGAAGCTCCGGCAGTCATATGGGTCTATTGATGTGTATGGATTTGTTGACACGGGCAGGTCAAATCCTGTCTCGATCATGTTTCCAGAGTGTACTATACAGTTGATTTAATGTCAAGAAGCTGCAGTACTTCATTAAATAATTTGTGAAACCTTTCATAACAAATAGGCTTATATTTCCAAAATAATGTCGGGAATATCAGCCCTGATGTACAACATTCAAAATAAATTTTGTCTGATTGAAATTATTCCCTGGTAAATTAAGCAATTCTCTCAGATTCTACTGTTGTCAACTTACTTTTTTGAAATCTTTGTTCCATCATCCCCCTCATGTTCAATTATTTGTTCAGAAATATTCATGCAAATATATTGACAATCTATCTCACATAGGCTGAAGTATATATCAACTATATACATGCATTTTCTGAAGACAAATAATTAGTTGGTACACAGCATTCTTTTCTCAAGGCTCCTGTAGCTATAGTATTGGTTCAAGGTTCCTATAGCTGGTAGCAATTGCTTGTGTTCATCTTGGGTTATTACATTTCTTCACCAAATGAATTCCAGGGCTGAAAAAAAAAATATTGGGCTGCAAGAAATCAATATCCATGAAATTCCAAAAGCCATTCTAAATCCAGTCAATTGTTCCTCGATGATCTTCTTTAATGGATACTGCTAAGGGTATTTGCAGCTCACTAGTTCCATAGGTGTGACAGGCATCCATAGCCAAGTGTTCAGATATGCATCATAATACTAAAACCATGAGCTACTTATGCCAGACATAAAGACCCAAGTACAATCATTCTGGTTTAATCTCAGTTTCCTCAGGATACCCATGAAATTTGCCTCTTGAAATACAGCTGGGGAAAGAAGATATGCTATTGTTTAAAAAATGTGTATTTAATTTATTGACTGAATCAATCAATCATTCATTCCTGTTTATAAGAAAATCTTTAAATTTAATATTTAAATATTCAATTAATATTTAAAGGCATATATTTTCAGGAAGGGGGGGGTTATATTTTAAAAGATGAAATACATAAACAATATTCTCCTTTTAGTCTGGCTTGTTGCTAAAAATATAAATCCTCTACAGTAGTCAATTCCTTTAATGTGGTTTTATCTTTTGCGCATAGCCCAGTGTGATGTTTTTCAAAAAGCAACTTAAAGGATGAACCCAGCTCCAAAAAAATGCTCACATATACATTTATGCTGACATACACACTTTGGGGAAGAGGAAGGTTGATTCAGATATCCAGCTGGACTCTTCAGAGAGAATCCTCTTCTATGTTGTTACAAAATGCTGCCCAATTTCATTTGTTCTCCAACCAACCATTGGCTCCCTATTTCATGCTATCTGGAAATCACACTAGGAGTCAGAATACTCCAAGCATAAACAGTACATTGGGATAGGGTGGTGTGTATGTGTGTGTGTGTGTGTGTACTTCATCTTGAACCATGATAGAACAGTGGTTATAATGCAGTACTGCAAGCTAAATCTGCTGACTGCCAGCTGCCAGCAATTTGGCAGTTCGATTCTCACCAGCTCAAGGTTGACTCAGCCGTCCATCCTTCCGAGGTCAATAAAATGAGGATCCAGATTGTTGATGACAATAGGCTGACTCTGTAAACCAGTTAGAGAGGATTGTAATGCAATGTGAAGAGGTATATAGTGTAAGTCTAATTGCTGTTGCTATTGCTATCTTTTCTAAATTAGGATTCAGCATCTTCTGCAATAGGGGGAAGAGTAAGGCGCCAGTACAGGATCTTCTTGTATGAAGCATTACTTAGAATACATCTTCCCATGCTGTCTGGGAATAAGGGAGTGATAGTTCAATACTCACTGGGATTGATCATGGACTGCATTCAAAATAAAAATAAATTACAACAAATGTTATCTATGTTAACATGATTGGATTACAAAGTAGATTTCAAAACTAGAGACATTAATAAATCTCCATTTATTGACTGATATCTTTTGGGGCAGACTGTAAAATTCCAGATGGCCACTAGTTGGCTACAAAATGTAACTCTACTTGCTGTGCAGATTTTTTGCAGCCCATATACAGAGTAGCCTTTCTGTTGTTCCTTGTTCTCCTTGGTGTAATTTTTTGCTTTTGCTTTTAAGATGCATGACAGAAAAATTCCATTCTGCCCTGCTTTACTTAGTAAACCTTTATCTCCGTCAAGCATCAATTATCTCTTTGAGTGTTTTGAAAACAAAATTATCATCAACAATCTTTCTTACCCTTCCTTTCTCTAAAAGGTTCAGTTCAAGGGGTTCTTTCCCCTCTTTGATTCTGCAGAAGAGAAGTAATTGGGTATAATTCATGTCCTTGTAAACTACAGGACTCATCAGAAAATAAAGGGTGGGGTAATGCAATCAGCTGTTTTTCTTCCCCCCCCCCTCCCCAATACATGCAGTGACAATATTTTGTGCTCCCTCTGCTGGTTCAGCTAGAACTTATTTAGTAACAAACTACATTTCCATAGTTATACATATGATGATTGCTCATCAGCAAGCAAAGATGTTCTGGCAAAATGAGCTGTTGCATAAGTTGTTGATGAGGCTTAAAGGAAAACTGATATCTATGTTAATTGCAGCATAAATTTGAAACAAGGCATGGATGAATCGATGTTTGCCAAATTTAAAGTAATAGCATGCCAGTGTTATAGGAGCAACAGATGTAATGAACATGGAAAACATTAAGTAATAGTGATTGCGTGCTCTTTTTTCTACATTTCTGTGGTGTTATACCTCAAGTTATAAAGCAGTTACTTTCTGCCCTTCCAATTCTCCTTCCCTCTTAACTACCATTGTTTGAGAAGGTTCATCTTAATTTCCATGTGCTAATCTTAACCCAAATAGTTCTTTTCTTCAGGCATCTCTTTCACTAAAGTAACATGAGATTTCCATAGTATCAATCAAAGAAGTGGAAAAATACAGATTCCTTCCACTTTTAGTTGATACGTTTCCCCACTATAGCCAAGTCAATCAAACAAAATGATGTACATATTGTACAACAGATGACGTACAGTTTAAAAATTGCACTTTTTCTACACGTGGAGTAAGGAATGTCTCTGGAGATTCTTTGTCATCCAAGTTTCAAAGGTGCATTTTCAAAAGGCAACCGGACTGTGTTTTTTCCTTGAGGAAGATGTTTTGCTTCTCATTCAAGAAGCTTCTTCAGTTCTGATTTCAGTTCTATCAGAACTGAAGAAGCTTCTTGGATGAGAAATGAAATATCGTCCTTGAGGAAAAAACACAGTCTGGTTACCTTTTGAAAACAATTACCTTTTAGACATGGAGTAAGTTCACATTTGGATGAAAAGTGAACAAATCATCCCTCTCAATGGTGGAATTCAATTTTTTTTACTACCGGTTCTGTGAGCGTGGGTTGGTGGGCATGGCTGGGGGGGTGTCATGTGACTGGGTGGGCAGTTTCTGTAAGTAGGGCAATAAACATCAGTCTAGAAACACCAGAATTATTTTTCCTGCCTTCCTTACAGGATTAACCCTGAAAAGTTGAAAAAAAAGGAGACTTCTTCTAACAACCGGTTCTCCGAACTGCTTAGAAAATTTACTACCTGTTCTAGTGAACCTACTAGAACCTACTGAATTTCACCTCTGATCCCTCTTCAGGTGACCTAACTGACTCAATCAGTTGCTCCACAGAGCATTTAAATCAAACTATGTAACAACTTGCAAATGGCAGCTATGTCTGAAATCCTTTAAACTGCTGTAATGCTATTAGTAGACAATAGCAAATGGGTAGTCCTTGACTTACAACAGGTCACTTAACAATTGTTCAAAATTACAGCACACACACACATACAAATACATTTAAATTACCGTCAGGTGCCCAAATTTGGGGTGTTCAACTGGTCTGCATTGGTAGCTGTTTGCAGCGTCCCACAGTCACATGACTGCAATTTACTATGTTTTTGCCGAAAACCAGTATTTACTTCAGGTATTCAGTAAGAACACCCCATAACCAACAGTGGGTTTATTTAACAGCTGTGGATTTCCCTAATGACTACTGCAAAAAAGTTCATTAAATTGGGTCCAGCCATTATATTTGTAAGTCAAGGACTACCCATAGGTAGAGATGTTGTATTAATGTGATGGGTGGCATAGAAATCCATTAAATAAATATGCATATGAGCTTGATAAATTGGTTGGAATTTACTTAATCCTCATCCTTTATTCCTCCTTTCCAACCATTTTGTAGGGGTAAAGGGAATAAAATAAAAAGATGGGTAATCTAGGGAAGCTCTCTTTAAAAGTCTCTCTAAGGCTCTGTTTCAGAAAGAAAAAGAGATTTTACAGTATTTGTTAAACCCATCAACCCTGTTTAGATTACCCTATAGATTTGTTTAGTACAGTATATGCCCAAACAATTTCAGATCAATCTTGCCATCTCTAAGTTAGTTGTCTGGATTATTAAATTACTACGATAGTCTTAACCATTACATTTCACCCTGTTAAGTTTGTTACCAGACCCATAGGAGTCTTTGTTTGAAACATAGATTCATCATACTATTATGTCATTTAACTATGTAGAAGAATTACTGCAAAGGATTATTTTAGTAACTGTAGATCAGTCTTGCCCAACTCCAGGTGCATTGATTTTATCTTAATCCACAATCGAGATCCTACACTTAGTGCTGGATTTCTGGACACATACCAGGATCTAGTGGCCCAGGGAACACCAAATATCCATCTTGAGAATTTCGCTGATGGAAACAGCAGTAAACACAGAGATAGCATGTGGGAATCCCAACAAAGACCTCACTGGAGCATTAAGTCCAAAGTCTAAAATCAAGTAGCTATACTACTTACTGCACACTGTCTCTGGAAATTTTAGCTCAGTGTTTCTGAAAGTATCACATTAAAATAGTTATTGTACTTTCTGTTTACATATGTAACTACTGCCAATGCTTCAGTATGTTTATGAATTCACTATATATTTATGAATTCAATGGTAGATTAATGGAATTAATTTGAGCTCCTAAAAATGCAGTAATAGCATTGATTTTATCTGTCTCTTGCTCTGGTTACAATATATTAAGGGTAAGTTGGAACTCATTTCATGGAAGTAAGAAACATAGAATTAATCCCACTAAGTCCCTTAGACCGATATTCTGCAGGGTTTTGGGGAGGAGAACAGAGTTAGAGAAAACCAAATAGAGCAGGTTTTTTAAGATTAAGCAGGCTTTTACAGATTGATCCATGCAAAAATAATCTTCTCCTAGACACTTCTTCGTAGACCTCTGGTTGACATGATTGAGGCATGACTTGGGTGTGATTGTTATTTCGGAAGATCTGGGCTACTGAGAAAATAATCTCTGAACACAATATTAACTCATTCGACTGGGTCATCCTAGTATTTGAATTTGCCTTGGGTTTGGGTGAAGCTCTTTTGGGCCACTCACATGGATAAATTCTGCTAGAGGAAGTCCAGCCAGACCCTTTTCCTGTGTTGTCCTATTGCCAAAAAAAGTTAAATGCTGTTGCAGAGCAGATGGGGCGGAAATTAAGAAGTATAAGCAAGAGCAAAAGGTGGATGTGGATGTTTGTACATATAAGGTTTTGTGACATAAGACCTTTCCATATGGATGCTTTAAGGTCCATAAAAATAGATTCCTATGGCTTAAAAAGCAAATGTTCCTTTCACAGTATGACAGTTAATACAATATTTTGTAAACAGCGATGTTCATGTAGAAATCTCAAAAAGCATTCTTTTCAGCAACAAGGCTTCTCTTATACATTATCCTGTCACTTTTCTCTTTGGTGCTCTAAGTGCTGCTTTTCAAAAGTAATGCACATGTGTTGGTTTTGGTTGCCTTCATGTGATTGTGGCTACAATCCAGATAGCTCAGCTGTATGTACCCAAGGGCTTCTGCCTGCACAATAAGACTTTTTTTATTCTTTGAAAAACAGCCCTAGTTCACAAGCTGCTTTGGAAATGCCTGATTTCCAAAAACAGGAGAGATCAAAAACATTTCAAGGCCCTGAGTAGGCAGCACAGCTTGATGGCCTAAATGGCCTCTTGGTGGTTTACTCACATTACTATTATGATTTTATGAAGATGGTTAAATTGGGACTATTCATGAATTATTCACACGCCAGCAGGAACATTGTGGTTGTTGGCTCAACTTAGGCAATCTTAAGTGATGCACAAAAAGAGGCCCCAGAGTAAAAGGTTCCACAAGGAATCATGCCTCAGAGGTATAGAATGTCTTACTAGTACCGGCCAAATTATTCATCAGCTGTTGGACCACAATATTTGGAATCCTGGGGCACAAACTTGGCTAGAAATCCATCATAACTGTCCTCTGAATCAGCATCCAGTGTTTTTCCTCCTTGGTTTCGTGAATAAAGTCTGCACTTTGATAAAAATGAGGAATGATTTCATCCTTAATCTATTAGCACAATAGCTTTTCTGTCATAATATTTCCACGACATCTAAACATTGTTATTGAAACAAAAAGGGAATCCTCTTGTTAGTTGATCAGAAATCAAGACCTTCTTACTATAAAGAGAATGATTCTTTTTCAACTTTTCCTCTGTGAATCAAAGCAATATTGATACAAAATACTGAGTTCCACCAGCCACCCAACACATTCATGGTGACTCCATGAGGCTTACAGAAATAAAATCCCTGGTGACAGCAGTCAAGCAAGCCATTTGATAGACTCCATATCAGCCTGTCCACAGGCTTGTTGGCAGAACCATGCTTTTTCAAGAGGCAGCTGGACTGATTTACTTTTTTTCTTTTTTTTAAAGATTTTTTTTTTCTCATCCAAGAAGCTTCTTTATCTTTGACTGGATGGTGGGGAATGGAAGTATTTATATTCCTTGCATACAGCTGGTCATTTGCATTTTTGAGACAGTTGTTGAGGCCACTTGGAGGTGTGTCTGTGTCCTCAGGGTCTGCTGAAATGACTGTGTTATAGAGCTGTGCTTTCTATAGGATGTTTTCTGCCCTGTGTCCCTTCCAGTGGCGGAATTCAAATATTTTACACCGATTCTGTGGCCGTGGCTTGGTGGGCGTGGCTGGGGGGATCATATGACTGTGTGAACAGTTTCTGTAAGCAGAGCAATAAAGATTAGGTTAGAAACAACATCAGAATGTTTCTTTCCTGCCTTCCTTACAGGATTAACCTTGTAAAGAGGAAAAAAAACAAAAGGCGATTTCTTCTAACAACCGGTTCTCCAAACTGCTTAGAAAATTTACACCGGTTCTAGCGAATCTACTAGAACCTGCTGAATTTCATCTCTGATCCCTTCACTGTTGAATACAGGCACAGGCTGCTGGAGAGGAATCTGTTGTCTGCATTTCAAATTGAAGCACAAATAGTCATGTCTTCAGGGCCTTTTGAAATATATCAAGGTGGAAGCCAACTGTATCTTTCTGGGGATGAAATTCTACAGGGAGCAAACCTCCATGAAGAAGGTCTTGAAGAGAGGGGATCCATAACATACCCTACCTACTCATATGACAAACAGGTGACATAACTGATAATCACAAACTTTCCTCTCTCCCCTTTTGCAAAATGATCAAAAGTTTTTGCAATACTTTGAGCACCTTGGAAACCACAAAGAAAGCTGCAAATGAAGATTAGATAACTGTAGAATCAGATTCTAATCAGCCTTTCCCCAGTCTCACCTAAGCACAGCATAGTCATGCTCTGGTAACACTTTTTTTTCTGTCACATCCTCTTACAGTAATATTGCCTTTATCTCATCCACAGCCAATGGGTCAGGTGGGTTTAAATTGTCAGCTGTAGCTATTTCCCCCCTGGTTCTAACATCATCCAAGGACAAAAACTCAAACTAGATAAAACTTAATAGGTTTTGTCAACTATTGAAGGGAACTCAGGTAATTTGGAACAGAGGCAATAGAGGTTTGAGGAAGATCAGAAATTGGGACAACAAATTTTTATACTGGTGAACAAAACAAATCAAGATTATCTAAAATCCATTAAAAAGGAAGTGCAATGAAAACAAAATTATAAGACGTTTCTACCCAATTGTAAATGTATATCCTCATTCTTTACTACAGTATTTCTTGCATCCCAGAATGCACTTCTTGTGAATAACCTAATGAACAAGATTGTTTTCTCAAGTCTTTCAAGCTCTCTGTATTTGTTTTCGTTTGGTTCTTTCCTCAGATTTCTCGTATGAGAAATTAATACCTGACCACTGCACATCCTCATTTGACAGCTCTCAGTAACCACCATACCTCTCTGACCTATTTTTTCACCATCTCTCACTAATTTCCTGGGCAGAAAGCTTGTAAGGATTCAGGTTTGACACATGATAATTTTCCTCCTTTCATATCTCCTAAGATTTGTGGTTAATTCACTCATTGTGATGGATGATTAATTCTCTGCTGCTAGGTATTTCAATTTCAGTTTTATTTTAATTGTTCTTATTATAAAAACTTGATGTGCTTCTCTGTGTGTGCGTGTGCATGAGCAAGAGAGAGAGAGAAAATGATTCTGGGTAATGGGTGATGCACTGTATTTTTAAAATAAATACACACAGCACACATATAGATACAGATATAGATATATAAAATCTGGGTCTATTATAGATTAACTTCCTATTTTACTGGCATATCTTATGCAGCAAGAAGCTAGCACATTTTGCCTTTATTCATTTCTTTATTACATTTTAAATTGCCTTTCTTTTGAAACATTATACTGATATCTGTAAGTAATGCCCCTCATTTTTAAAAAAATGTTCACAACAAACTTGAGAGATAAATTGGACTAAGAGATATTAACTGATCCAAAATCTCTCAGTGGTCATCATGCAGTTAAGTGGAATCTCAAACCTGGTCTCCCTTGGTCACAGTCCAACATCTAACAAGGACACTAGTTCATCTGTGGAATGGCAGCTAGAAACACAATCTATAAATGATGGCATTTCAAGGTAGGCTGAAAAAGTATAAATATTCCCTGTTCCAGTAAGGGAAGAACACTTGACATTTAGCTATGCCTTTTTATTGTAGTTTTGATAACATAATAATCTGCTTGCTTACTTTTAAAAGATATGAAAGCAAAAGCCAAAAAAACAGTGCATATACTTTAAAAATAGGGGTCTGTTTTGCTTTTTATTTGTAATTCAGAGATCATCCTGCAGCCTTGGAACACATACTGGAATTCCCCTATTGAAGGCCAGTCTGTAGTCATTTTGTTTTTGTCCTTTCTCCAAGGATGAAGGGGACTATCCTGGCAATCATCAGTACAGCAGCTTATGATGTATGCTGCACATAGTGCAGCTTTTCCTTTCCAGAGTACTAGTAGCAGAAGATGGTTGTGTTGCAGGAAAAAAAACCCCAAACAATTCCTTATATTTCTTCCAGTTGCATTTTCCCTTCTACTAAGTTTACCTCAAATTTCACTGTAATTAAAATAATTGAAAGAGAAAACTGCTAAAGGAAGAGTGAAACGGTGCCTTTCTTTTAGCTCCTTTGTCAGTTCAAAGAATTTCATCCCGTGGCCATGTTGCAAGGAAGAATGAGTTGTTAGAACTTGTGGCAAGCAAACAATGAAAGACCCACAGGCAAGAGTTCCTTTGCTTAAAACAATAACAGCCATGGGGAGGGGATTCAGGATAGACACATGTGGGTTCATGTTTGTGAGGTTATGTTCATTAAGACCATCTCTATAGAATTTTTACTCTATGTGGGGAAACGTGGAGATACACATATTCTTCTCTCATATGGGAAATAGGAGCTCTGCACAGATGGGAATTCAGTGAACAGAAAGCATATAACTGATTGTAAAAATGGATGCATTGAGCCATGGTGGCATGGTGGCTAGAATGCAGTATTGCAGGCTAACTCTACTCACACTGCCAGGAGTTCAATTCCTTTGATCCTGACAGGCTCAAGGTTGACTCAGCCTTCTGAGGTTGGTAAAATGAGGAGCCAGATGTTTTGGGGCAATATTCTGGCTCTTAAACCACTTAGAGAGGCCTGTAAAAGCACTGTGAGGCAGTATATAAGTCCTAAGAGCTATTGCTATTGCTACTTGGATGGGTTTAAAGAAAAAAAAATTGGGAGTAAGGAGAAGGATTAAGATTTTGGCTCACCAACATCCAATGGCTGTTCCTGTATTACTTCTGACTTAATTCTCAGTGAGCTTTTGGTAATTATTTGTTTATCAAATTTATGTGCTACTCATGAGAGGCTTACAACATGATAAAACATATGGGGAAGAAATTATAAAAACAGATTACAAGAGATTATAACAATTAAACAACTGTGAATTTAGAGTGAAGAGGTGGTGGAGGTGGTAGTTTCTCTCTTACTACATAGCCTCCTTTTGCCAACCACTTCTCCTTCAAACCCGATGCTAACCCACATAGCCACATGTTAAGGCATTTCCTGAAGGCCAGAAGCGTGGGGACCCTGATTGACTAAATGATTAACTAGCAATAGCACTTGAATTTTCATATGTACACATCAAACATTCAAACCACAGTTTTCCACTGAGTAAAGAGGAGGGAAAAAAATGCAAGTTGGTGTCCAGTTGGTACTTGGAGCTACAGGTATTTCCATTGCTCATACCCATCTTGACTTTTCTCATTGCCGATATCATCAGTACACAGTCTGAGCTATAGGTAAGAGACATGAACTATTATTAAGAAAATTAGTCTCATTCAGGGGTTGTGAAGCAATCTGAATGATTGGTGATAGTGTATTTTCAAGGCAGATTCTCCACTGAATGGTGTATATGAAATTTGGTACAATTTGATATTCTCATACTTTACAAAACAATTCTTAAGGTACCTAATAGAGAGACTGTTTATAACTGTCATTTATTTATTTATTTGTTTGTTTGTTTGATTGTTTGTTTATTTAAACTTTTATACCACCTCTCTCCCAAAGGACTCGAGGGGATGTACAGCCATCTAAAAACACACAATAGATAACAATTTAAAAACAAATTAAAAACTAATCTACAGCCGATGACATCAATTCATACACTGAAAGGCCTCCAACATAATTCTGTTTTAATAACTTATGGAAAGCCAGTTATGAGGAGCACTGATTACATTTCTGGATGAAAATTATTCTAAAGTGTAGGTGCCTCAATAGAGTGCTTCCATTCATCTCTCCTTACAATAGTGGTGAACCCACAACCAAGGCATTTGTGATGAGCAGGCTAATGATGTAAAATTATCGAGTTTGAATAGCAATAGCGCTTAGATTTATATACCGTTTTATAGTGCTTTCCAGCCCTCTCTAAGTGGTTACAGAATCAGCAAATTGCCCCCAACAATCTGGGTCCTCATTTTACCCACCTCAAAAGGATGGAAGGCTGAGTCAACCTTGAGCCTGGTGGGATCTGAACTGGCAGTCAGCAGAAGTACTGCAGTACTGCACTCTAACCACTGCGCCACCAAGGCTCCTGAGAGTACCAAAAGGACATCAGGACCAATCCACATCCTAAGATAGATCTCTAAAGATAAATCTACGTATCAAATAGAACATAAGAGTTGTATCTAAAGCAGGGTTACTTCATGTATAGCTATACATCTGCCTCATCTAAAGACATTTTATGACCTTCAGTTGTATTGAGATCAAGCTATGGAACCTCCTCACAAAAACAGGGATCCCATAACTTCTCATTATCCCATAAGAAACCCATACACAAGACCAGAAGCCAAACATCATAGAGAATATGGCAAAGCAGACTAGCTCCCCCTGGAATGAGGCAAGGCTGCATACTCTATCCCTATTTATTCAACAAATATACTGAATATATTAAGGGAGGCTGGATGGAAGAAAATGAGCATATTTTTAAAATTGGATTGATAAATTTAAATTATTTGAACTATGCTGATGACACTAGTTTGATAGCTGAAAAAGCAAATGATGGAAGAACTAGTGATGAAAGTTAAGGAGTACAATGGAAAAATGGAAATTGGACTAGTCAAACTAATAACGATAAATACAGCAGCAAGCCTTAGAATTCACAATGAAAATATTAAAGGCTTCTGACTTTTGAATCAATTATCAATTAAAGGAATCAGCATTCAAGAAATACATAGTAGATTAGCAAGTGGTAGGAAAGTAGTCCTTGGGAAATATATTCAAATGTTGTGATGTGTTTCTCCACAACAAAACTGAAAATCATGCAGGCAACAATTTTCCTTGTGAATTCAGTGGAAGTAAAAGTTGGTGTTAAAAAAGCAAGATAATTTACACCTTTGAACATTGGTATTGAAGAGGACTATCAAGAATATTATGGGTGGCAGGAAAACAAAAAAAAAAAAAGGGATCATACAATAAAATTATTCCATGGTTCTCCAGGTACAAATGACCAGGCTCAAATTGATTTGGACTTATTCCATGACAATCCAGCTCCCTTGAAAAGCTGTAGTGAAAAGTGGGAAAGGTGGAAGAGAAGAGGATGATAAGAAGCAAAGTCAATGGACTCAGTTACAACAATGATGGATGTACAATTGGGAAACTTAACTGACTAGATTGGACAAGATCCAGGATGATGGATTTGATTTATATATTGCCTTATTTGGGGGCTGTAGACAAAGTACAGAGTCAAGCATATTACAAAGAATGATATAATAAAAAGTAATGAACCAGTAAGAATTGTAATGATTGCATGCATCTTCCACTAGCTGCATAAGTACCAAAAGCCTTCTGGAAAAGCCAAGTTTTAAATATCTTCCAATGGGTCATATGTGTGGGAGTCATTCTTGCCTCAGGAAAGTAAGCTGTTTGAAAGGAGACGAACAGCTAGACAGAAAATTCATCTGTATGTGTACTGAAAGGAAGTGGCCTTGGGCAGATTCTCACTATTTATCTAAGCCTGTGGTGTCAAATTCAAGGCATCTGGCCCATGGGATGCTTAAATCTGGCCTGCGGGCTGACCTGGAGATAACAAAGCCCATACTGCTTCTGCCAGCCAAAATGAGGCACGAGGGAGGGAGCATGCATAGCCCCCTGTGCCCTGTTTTCAGACTGGATGACTTCCAATACTCTGTCAGCCGAAATGGGGTGTGTGGGGTGGCAAAGTGCTTTAGGAAGCCATCCAGGCTGAAAATGGGGTGCTGAGGGGCAACACGCAGCCCCTCCATGCCCCATTTTGGCCAGCAAGATGCTGCAAGAGACATTTGTCCTGTCTTGCCCCGCTCCCCACTGCCACAGCCGGCCCACAGAGAACTACAATGCTGATCCAGCCCTTGAACAAATCCAGTTCAACACCCCTGACCTGAGCTAAGCCAAACTGAGGGGATTTCCTTGGAACAGGCAGGCTCTAAAATACTAAGGTACTAAACCTTTTTAGACCTATCCCTGGATTTTCTTTAAAAATATTGCTATGGATATTTGACCTGTTTGGGTTCCTTAGCTAATGACTGCATTCATCCCAACATGCTTTATCTGAGCTTGGCTCCCTTCCTCTGCTTATAAAGAAGCCAAGTAGTTTTGTGGAAATTACAGAAAAGGTAAATGATGGCTAAGCCATTGAGCATTGCTGAAGAAGAAAGGAATGGAGATAACCTGTAGCAGCAACGTTTCCTGGTTCCCCCACCCCACCCCTCACAGTATGCTGCTGTTCAGAATATGCAGCAGAGCAGGAGAACTTGGCACTGGCAGGCTAAGAGTCATCAGATATTTTAAAAAGAGCTGGAATAACAAAGAAGGCCTTTGTGGTGGGAAGGCAGACTGGAAGCCCTTCCCTCCAGCTGGCTTGCTTGGAGCATGTATTACACAGTGGAATACATATTTCCTTCTCATTTTTGTGTGAAAGTTTTACAATCCACATTGGTATGTTGTATGTGGGTGCATGTAGGAACACATGTAACCCTTTCAATGCTGTAGTATTCATAAACTTAGAGATACATGTTCTGTTCTACTCTAAGCAAACAGTCTACATGCTATCCTCAAGGAAAACTGGAGGCATCTGGCTTTAATGTATGGCTGTCTGGGCTGTTTGTAGCAAGACAGATGAAGCAACCTTACAAAAATTACGTTATTTCTCACGATTGAGCCTTTTTTTTCCTACAACTTTTTTGACTAAGTAGTAATTGATTAATCATGTTTGACGCAAAGTTGTATAGTAATTCCATTTGCATGTTATTGTTATACTATGATGATGTGGACCTTATTTGATGTAATAGTATAATATCAGGATATCAGGTTAAAGCCACGCAGATTAGTATATTATAACTTGCATTTTTTCAGGGGAGGTTTCAGGGTGTGGTGTGTAAAAGTCAAAAGATGGTGGTCGCAACAGTGTCATCAAAGCTTCAAATATTTTTCTGTGCATTTCCAAAAAAAAGTTTGAGAGTGAGGTTTTTTAAAAAAAAGTTTTAGAAATACTTACAAAAATAGGGAAACATAGCTTAGAATTATTAAATACATAACCCAAATTTATACTAAATTTTATAGGGAAGTAGGAAGGCAAATATATTCAATTATTTTGTTTTACTTTCTATTACAAACTTCTATAAAAATTAAACTCAACTACACTTTTCCAAATGGCATAATATAGTTTTCTAATTTAAAAAATTCATACATGAAGACATAAAACAAATAAATGGAACGAAATGTCTTATTAGTGAAAAACAAATATGCTACATACAAGATGCTTAATCTGTAAAATATTATATCAAAGCATTTATTATAAGAAACACAAAAATTTATACATGCTTGATAAAGTTGAACACCAACATTTCTGTGTGCTTCCTTTCTGCTGTCTCTGCAAATAACCAGGTTTAACTTGAAGGAAACCAAGAAGATAGGTGGATAACATTATTCTTTTTAGCACCATTAACTGTACTGCAGCCAATTCCCAACAAATTTTATTAGCAGTTATCTCACATTTCTTTCCATCTTCCAGAAGTTGCTTTCAAATTCTGTATATTTTTCTTATTTTCTTCCCACACTTCTGTATGAAAGCCCATTTGGTTAAGACATAAGGCTAGAAACTGGGAGACTAGGAGTTCTAGTCCAGCCTTAGGCACAAAGCCAGCTGGATAACCTTAGACCCTAGAAAGATGGCAAGGGCAAACCACTTCTGAAAACTGTGCCACAAAAACTTCTCCCTTTCCTTCCTCATTCTTCCACGATAGATGTACATGGCCATCATTCTCCCTAGCTTAAATTTTCAGACTTAGTGTTCAGTTGCTTTGGCTCCACTGTTGTTTTAATTTTTTTTTATTCTGAATGTTTATTTGATGGTTGGTATTGCTATACTTTTCAAAACTGTTCAGAATTAAATGATAAAGAACAAAAAAGTTTGGCAAGGCACCATGTTTTGTTAGATCAACATGGCCTGGGTTATGTCAGCAACATACCAGGATGGTTTGAAGCATGGCCTGTGTCAGGCATATCAAACATTCTGATTCCATAGGGAGGGTTTTTTTAAAAAAATATCTGGAGTGGTTTCTTTGTTGTCAGCAAGTAGCCGCTAAAGTAGCTCCAGAGATAAGGATGGTGTCCCCTACATTGCTCAGATCCATCTTGAAGAAGGTGAAGATAGAGTGTTACATATGGTAATGTAATGAGTTGCAGGACAAATGGGCTTTAATGTGTCCTTTCTTTACCTCCTGACTCTATAATCACATTTCAATTGTTGCTCGATTAGAAATATGGGTTGCTGGAGGAAACATAGGGCCCAATAGTAGGAACTAAAAGCAAAGCCTTCTCGTCCTCCAGCTTCTCCTTTGATTCAAGTGCCACTATTAACAAACTCTTATGCCACATTTGCATATTGCTGTCTCTGTATTGTTCCACCTAAATAGGGATTGTGTATGATATCTTAGTTTAGCTGGTTTTTACAGCTTATTTTATGTTCACCTCCTGTTAATTGGTGAGCTGACTCATTAAATGAAAGAGAGACAGTTTGGTGTAGTGGTTAAGGCAGGAGACTTTGAGTTCTTATCTCATCTTAGGCATGTAACTAGCTGAGTGACCTTGGACCAGTAACACTCTTATGCCTAGGAAACAGGCAATAGCAAACCACCTCCAAAATCTTGCCAGGAAAACTGCAAAGACTTGCCAGAAGTTAATACTGACTCAGGCGCATATCCACCCTCCCCAAAATAAAGCTTGTTAAAAGTTACCTGGTGTACAAATCAACTTCTTTTTTTTTTTGACCAGATCTTAAATGGAAAAACTATTGCAGTTGTAGATCACAGCACTCAATCTTTCTGACTGCAAGGGCTGCTTCAGTAGTGAGGTGGTGACTTGGGGGTCATAACTATGCACCTTTATGAACACAGAAACTTCCCCCCCCAACAGTTGCTTTACTGGACCTGCTGGGAGGGGGACAGTAAGGATTTTCTCTTCAGGTTTAGCACTGAGCAAAAGTTCACTCGGTCAAAGGTACAGTGGCACACAAAGGTACAATGGTACTTAATGCATCACTCAATAGTACATATAAATTAACTGGGTATTCAGGAAAAAATATCCACTTCGGTATATTCAAGTGTGCCTTGGATTATAATTTATGTTTGCTATTTCTTCATGACTCTCTTCTTGCAATAGTTGCTTCTCTGGGAAAGCTGGCTATCTGAAGATTTGGCCAGAGCGACTGCTGTGAATTATACAGAGAGATAATACCTGGTTTAATTAAATGGACTTGCATGGGTGTTTTCAGTTGCTTAGGTCATCCTAAAAATCCTTAAAACTGCACCCTTGGAAAAAAAATCAAGTAGCTTTTACTCATTATTTTAAAGAGAAAAAAATTGTGATTCAAAGATCTGCAAAAAGTTATGTACTCGCTTATTACAGCACATGATAATATTCTTCCATTCCTGCCTTATGGCTTCCAATGGAATTCTTCTGCTCCCCCACCCAGTTCTTGTGATGCTAATTTCCCAAAAAATGGTGTGACATATGATTATATAAGAATATGACTTTTTCATTCTATGTTCCTCCAAGGGGACAAAGACCTCCAGTTTTGATTTTGTTTTGTTTTGCTTGAATACTCTTATTGACATAGCTCCTTTCTCTTCATGAGTTTTCTCAGTAAGACAATATCAGAATTATTAAAACTGAAAGCTTCTGGAACAGGAAATTATACCATTTTCTTTTTTCTAAGTAGATCTATTGCTTGATATCTGGCACCTTGACATGGAATGAGTACCATATTCATTTATTTTAAGAAAAAAAGTACTGAGATAGAGTTCGTAGAGGGCAGCTGGAAAATTCTGTCTCCATCCCCCCCTCCCAAACATAAAATATTCTTGGGAAGGAAGAGAAGCTTCTTCTAAATGGATGTAACTATTTGTCAGTAGATTCTATAAAAACAGGGAGAAAAAATATCAGGAAATTTAAAAAGCTATTTCATTACATTATCACTAGATCAAAAGGAAACCCAAATTGATTGTGTTAGTTGATCCTATGTGTACTGAAAACACTCTAGCTCTCACCAAAAGTCTAACTGAAAAATGCAATGTTAACTTTTGTACCCAGAATTTAGGGATGTGATCTGATGTGTAAAATGATAGCAACTGATACTTCTTATCTGGCTAGCATCTTGCCCACACTTGTAAACCTGTCAACAGCTAACACAGCAGTATTTTACAAAGACAAGCCTCTAGCAGTTCTCTTTTTTAAAAAAAAAAAAATCTATATGTAGTATCACTATACTGGAAATACATAGAAGTAGGGTATGTGTCATTCAAAAGACAGTATTTCCTTGCATAAACAAAACTGCTTCTCCAAACAGAGGAAGCATCACTGGCAATGTTTTTTTTTTATGAAGCTATGATTTTATCATGTTTCCTCCCTTTAAGCAAAATGTACAGTAGTATTCAAATTATAAAAAAGAAAGCTACAGGTGACTTCCTCCAAGAACGTTTCATGTCCGCTCCTTGGTGCACACTTGGCCTATGTTGAAGACAAAACTCCATTTTCCCTGCCTTCTTTCTACAATGAAAGAATGTTTAAAAACCTGGAAGATATGATCTAGGGCAAAATTATTATCAGTATCTTTGCAGAAAGATAATTATTATTCTCACATTTGATACAACAGAATTTGAGAAAAGAGACTGTAAATCAACTGATGAAGTGCAGAATGGCTTAACCTACAAAATAACACCGTATATTTGTGTAAGAAATAAGTAATGTAAGGTTGTATCCAAAGATACTGTGAGTAGCATTCTGATTGCAGGATGTTATTTTTACTTATTATTCTTCCCTATCCAGTCTATTATGCTCCTGAAAAAAAATATTCTGGAGACTCTCTGGATGAGGTTAGGGTTGTAAAGGGAAGCAGGAAGTAGGGAGAAAATGAATGTCTCCCATTCCAACAGTTTATATTCCACAAATAAATACATAAAAATCTGTTGATACAAAGGCCCTCTCTAGATCCAAACTATGTATTTTAATTCTTAGATTCTAGGGCAGCATTTCCCCACTGGTGCTCCTGAATATGTTTGTACTATAGAACTGAAAATTCAGGGAGTAGAAATTGTAAAACTACTGGAAGATAGCTGGATTGAGAATTAAACCACTATGCTTCCAAAGACTAGGTTCTTAAATATTGGTGTTAATTGATTTTCCATTGCAAGCTACAACCAAAATTGCTGGTAACTACCCATATTAAAAGAGGTCATCAATAGTAAACGTTATAAATAAAAGCTCTATAAAGTAAATAAATAGATTTTATTTTTTTAACTATTTATTTATAAATAGTTTGGGAGTTGACGAGAGAGATGCAATTTGTTGGTTAATTAATATTTTTTTAACTTCAGATGTTGCCTTTAAAAAATGGGAAAATGAGAAAACAGCACAACTTTCTAATAATTCCTTTTGGCCTACAGATCTTCACACAAGGGCGGTTACAGCCTATGTTCCATTTGTTTGCCATTTCACAAATTTAAAATAGAAATGGAACAACTGCTGCAGATGTCCTTGCAAACAAAATCTTGCACAATTCTTGCTAAATGACTCATCTTAATATAGAAAGTCTATTTAGCAAATTGTTTAAGAGGCATGAAAAGACTTGATCTATTCTTATAGGCTCATATTTCTGTTTGGATAATTCCACTGAAGTTAGTGGAATTATATTGTAATGAATAAAAGAAGGAAATGAATCATTTTATTTAGGGGAGGGTGGCAAACTAAACTGGAGAACCACAAAGTATTTTGTGCAGTGCGGTTTGTGAGCAAACATTGAACCACTTACAGATTCTACCAGATTTTGTTTCCTTTTCTAGATAAGATATTGGCTGAGTACCTAATGAACTAAAATAAGTGAGCTTGGTTTCATTACTGTATTTATGTAGTGCACATATATCCTGTCATTTTTAAAGAATGCTAAGCAACATACATCCCCTTATTTTAGAACAACCTTGACAGATAGATTGGGTTGTGAGAGACTGATTGTTCCCCTCACCCTCCCCAGTTACACAATGAACTCCATTGTCAGAGAGGGATTTCAACATTAGTCTTCCTGAACCAAGTTCAACATTACACTGCCTGTCTTCCAGCCAGTAGTAAATATCTAAAGACCCTGATTGCAAGTGGCAACACTAAAGAACGAATCAGGCCCCAGTTGTAATTAAGAGGTAATTTCTGCCTATGTTAGCTCTTTCGCTGATTGCTAGAGTACAACCTACTGGGTAAAATTAGCTCACTTGTACTTCAGTGAGGTCAAAGAGGGTTTCCATCATTCCTCTACAGTTCAGGATAGTTCATGTATAACGCCAAAGCCAATTTTCCCTCTGTTATGGCCAGAATAGGGATACAGATACTGTGCAGTCTCAGTTGATGGAGGTAACTAACATACAGTGGTCACACAAAACACACACATGTTCTCATACTTAAAGGAAGAAAGTCCTGATACAATCAATCTTATAGCTCCCACCAGCTGGGCTAGATCGAGGTTATCCTGCTCAGAAAAGGGAATAAAAGTTCTGCCTTCTTCTATTCCTGCCCAAGCCAAACCCCCAAATCTTGGTAGCCACCATACTAGCAAAAGGATCTCAAGCAAAGTCGTGAGGGACATAACACTTATGCAGCCTATAGAAGTGTCTTAGCTTCCTTCCAGAAAATTGAAGTCAAAGTGTGAATTCACTAATCTGACATGCTGTTCTACCAATTCATAGTAAATTATATCTGATGTATGTTCTTTAATGTTACAGTATCCCATTTCTGCTTTTGCCTTCTGGTATTCTGCATGCCTAATTCTTGGCTGGGAGCAAAATGTATTTTTGAAAATGTTCTTAGTGTGATTTTATTGGGTTAGTTTCTTTTGTAAGTTTTATTGAGCAACCGGCTTTTGGAAAAGCTAATGGAGGCATTTTAGCAATTAAGTTAGTAAAGGAATGATAACTGTTCTGTTCAAAGATGAACAGATTGAAGTTGATGCAATACATGGAATCATCCTAACAGTCTTGCCTGTATTGTTCACATAGCAATTAAATAAATCAAATCCATCTGGTACTTTATGGACACAATCTGTTAAAATCTGCAAAAGGGAAGGCACAGTATCTCAATCCAAGCCCCTTTTGTATGTGCACGTAACATTCATGCACATACAAAGTTGAGTTTGAAAAATCAGTTTAAAAGAAGTATTGACACTTTTGAACTTTGCTATTTGAAATAACACTTGAGAATATCATGTACATCCATAAACAAACAAATGGCTAATAGAACAAATCAATCCTGTGCTTTCACTGAAGGTACAAAGACAGACTCAAATTATTGTACTTTGGACAGCTCTCTGGCGAGGTCTTTAATACTGAGAAAGGTAAAAAAGAAAGAGAAGACAGGATGTAGTGGATGAACTCACTTACAGCTAAGTGGCACCCTTGGAAGACCTGAAGGGCCAGGTTAGGGATGGAGCCTAACCAACAAAATTATATTTAATGTGAAGAGAAGCAAGGTTTTACACTTAGGCAGGAAAAATCAAAGGTACAAGTACAGATTAGGCGAAACCTGGCTCAAAAACAGTAATTGTGAGAAGGACCTTGGAGTCCTAGTGAACGATCACTTAAATATGAGCCAGCAGTGTGTGTGTGGCGGCAGCCAAAAAAACCTAATACAATCCTTGGTTGTATGAAGAGAGGCATAGAATCAGAATCACATGAAATATTAATATTGCTTTATAAACCTTTAGTAAGGCCACTCCTGGAATACTGCATCCAGTTTTGGTCACCATGTTATAAAAAAGATGTTGAGACTTTGGGAAAAAGTGCAAAGAAGAGCAACTAAGATGATTAAAGACCTGGACACTAAAATATAGTCAGCTGCAGGATTTGGGTTTGGCTAGTCTAGAGAAAAAGGACTAGGGGCACATGATATATGTTTTCCAGTATTTGAGAGATTGCCACAAAGAGGAGGGGATCAACTTATTTTTCAACCCTGTCAAGATATATGGACTTCAACTCTTAGAATTCCCCAGGCAGTATGGTAGCATGGTAGAGTACATACACTTTAAAGTCTTTCTTGTTCAAGCATGGAAGGAATGCTTTGAAAGGAATCACTGTATCAGGACCAGGCCTGAAGCTAAATCACAGAGCAAAGTGCTCAGAGCATCCAGTTTAAGGACAACAGGCAACTCTAGCTATCTTGCACTGTTGTTTGATCTTGGCCCTTGCATCAATACAAAGAGGGCTTTTAAAGAAGTCCTTTTTTTTTTAAATCTGGGACATGCCTAATGCTTTCTTACCCATCTATTTTATTTACAGCATGAGCAGAAAGTGTGAAAGGAGGGAGGGAGGAATCTGCATTAAGAAATGTTGAAAAATGCATAAAACTCATGGATTAAGAACCTCTAAGCCAGTGTTTCTCAACCTTGGCGACTTTAAGATGTTTGGACTTCAACTCCCAGAATTCCTCAGCCAGCTGGCTGGGGAA
>JAEANM010001328.1:0-28527 GCA_017656035.1 Myanophis thanlyinensis
TATGTATATGTATATGTATATGTATATCCAAAGACTTGAGGCTAGATAGAAAGTCAGAAAGTTCTTGGAAGAAGGAAACAGAAAAATGTATACTTTTAAAGTAAAACTAAATAGATGTATTCATGTGTTTCAAAAGAGTCTTTTTGATATATTGGCAGCGTGTTAGATTCAGAAAGCTGAATCTATCTATATGGGAGTGCTTATGTTAAGTTTGATTAACCATAAATAATCAAAACCAAAGTATGTTTTAGCACATCAAAGAGAAGGATTCTAGTTTAATATTTCTGTTGCAGTTGTATGCCACTATCCCCCAACCCCTCAATAGATTCGGAAGTAGTATATAGTCTCTTCAGAACATTTGGGTAGAGAAATGAAGCTGGAATGATACATAATTTATTCCAGTTCTATACAGATAGCCCTCAACTTATGACCATAATCAGCCCAAAATTTATGTTGTTATTTGTTACGTGAATTTATGTGAGTCATTTGTTACGTGAATTTTGCCACATTTTATGATCTTTCTTGCCACACTTGTTAAGAGAATCATTGCAATGCTTAAGTTAGTAACACGGTTGTTAAGTGAATCTGCTTTTCCCATTGACTTTGCTTGTCAGAAGGTCACAAAAGGTGGTCAAATGACCTGGGACACTGCAACTGTCATAAATATGAGTCAGTTGCCAAGCATCTAAATATTGATCACATGACCATAGGAATGCTGCAATGGTCGTAAGTGTGAAAAATGGTCCTAAGTCATTTTTTCAGTGCCATTATAACTTTGAATGGTTACTAAATGAACTGTTGTAAGTCAAGGACTACCTGTTCTAAACCTGTCAGTAGTATAAGTTGTGATAGAGGGAACCCAAAAATTCAACAGCTAGTTTCACATTGGCAAATAATGCAGGTTTTCTTAAATCACAGAAGTAATTGCTGAACTCTACTGCATGGTTTTGCTTTAGATAAATTATTATGCAAGTTTGTGCTACCTCTAAAAAGCATTTTCTCTTCTTTCTGAATTTTGTTTTTAGACAACTAGATCTGCTAGGTACATACAAACAAATGAACAACTCCAGTGATATTAAAAAGCATTAAAATTTGAAAAACAATTGTGTAAAATTCATAGCTCTCTGTATTTTGTTGGTATGCAATTCCCTTCATATTGACTCCAGCTGGGAAGTGTGAAGAATAGGACTAAATCAGGTGTTTAGTTCCTTTCCTACAAATTTTTGTAAAAATTGGATTAGTCACTTACTGCGCAGCATGTCATTGTAGGCATTGTCTGCAATGGCATAGATGTGGGGCGGGGCCTCAGACCTCCGCTTGCCTTTATAAGCTGCTACAACAGGAGCTGTATAGACTGGAAGCCATTTATATGGATTTATGGTGACACAGAACAAGCCTGAATAGGTCTGAGAAGAAAGAAACAGCACAGCTATGAGAAAAGTAAACCAGGCTGATACCAATAGTACAGTTCATTAACCAAATGCAAGGCACATTGCCTTGCAGAAGACATTGCATTAGAAGGCACATTGCCAATTCCTAAGAGATTTTTATTCTCTCTGTTCCATCTCTTAGTTCAGTTCATCTGTTTCTTCAAATAAACAATAATAGGTGAGAAAATACTACATATTCTTTTTATTACCTCCTTTGCTTAAAGAGGGTGTAAAAATGAAAGGGTAGTAACAGTGACAGCAACAAGGAAAAGATTGGTCCTTTGTGGGAAAATGTCAAAAAATAGAAAGTTGCTCAAGAGCCCCCTAAAACTCAGAACCAGCATTAAATCATTTTCTGGCCCTATTGATAAGGTTGTAATTTAAAGAACAACAAGTAATGTAAAATGTTTCAATTCTAGTACCGTATTTCAAATTCACCTGGGATTTAAATATTTTAAAAAATAACTATATCTAACAAAATTAAAGTTATTAGTTGGGAGTTTTATAACACACAATCTTACTATTTGGTAGAGAAAAAGAATGATCTAAAGTTTGTTTCACACACAAGATGCAATAAAGTATAATCAACAATGTTTATCCTTCTAACTTACATAGATCATCCACTTGGTGTAACGCCGTTTCAAGTTATGCAGAACTGAAGCCTCATTGAGGTGAGTTAACATAGCCATATCTTCAATCATGTCAAACTTTGGAGGATTCATAGGTTGAATATCGTCATCTTTAACCACAAGAGTCTAGACGAATCAAACAAAGTGTTTGATGAAAATGCAAGAACCTATCTTGTTTAAGTACTGATCCATAAGTTCAAAGAAATTCCTTAAGGATTTAGTATGCAACTGTTAAATCACATAAGTTATATGACAATGAGGCTATTAATTGATGAAGTAAGATCTAATCCATAAACCTATTCATTAAGGTATGGTAACATTTTTACTTATTTATCTCTTATTATGATAAATTTCAGCATTGTCTTTACTATTTCTATTGTGGTTTTTATTAGGTACCATAGACTACCTTGGAAACTTTCAATTGAAGAATAATTCATAAATGTTTCTCGATCCATACATAGTACTAACAAGTGAAATTTAAATAACAGAATATGTTAGTTATTAAACAAGAGCAGAAATCATGCTAGTTAGAAAACATAACCGCAAATTAGATAAAGAAAGAAAGGAATAAAATAGAACAGAACAGTATAGAATAGAATTCTTTATTGGCCAAACATTTATCATTGTAAATATTATGGAATCTCAATGTTCAAGGAAAATATGAAAAGATCATATTGAGATGATATGCTATTACAATCAATAAACGAAGTGGTGGAACTTATGGATCTCAGTAAACCAGCTGAAGTTTGTTCATGGAGCAGATTATAGCAGACTCTACACCATAGTGTAGTGGTTTAACTGTGGCCCTTGTCACAATCTAAAAAAAGAGGAGGGCTTGTGTTGTGATAGTGCTTGGCTTATTCTAAGTTTCCTTATGTCCAGCTGTGGATATAATTGCATACCAGATTCATATCTGCTGCTGCTAGTTATTACCCTGCATATCCTAGATATCTAGATAAATTGAAAGTGAAATGAAACATCCATAAAATAACAAAATACTTTCCAGAATTCATATATGTTGAAGATGTATTACATTAACTCATAATTACACAAAATAGTGTATAAATAGGCTATATATTTAGAAATACATGCATTGTGAGAATTTTTTTATTCTAGAAACAAATGCAGATAGACTATGATGTGTGCAAAAAAAAAAAAAAAGATTCTGAAATACCCACAAAAGCAGAATGGTTGGTGAAGATGATAGAACTAGCAAAGATGGCAAAATCAGTGGTAGTATTCAGCCTTGGCGCATCGGTTCTAGCGAACTGGTAGTGGTGATGAGCATTTGACCCCACCCATCTGCCCTATCCTGTCCTATATTCCCTTCTTTTTTTTCTTTGTAGCCCAGCTGAATCACACAGAACAGCTGTTTTCCGTGCCTTCACAGCCTTCCTACTCATCCAAGCTGTATTTTATGAAAGAGAAGAAGCCTTAGCCATTGAATCTTTTCCAAAGTCAATATTTCACCCCTCTTGTTAACTTCATAAGGCTTACCTCCTTATGAAGTTAGTTCCACTCAAGGAATTGTTTTATATTAATTTTACATCCCTCAATGCTAGACTGGAAATATTTGAAGGCAGAGTAGTAATTGATGAGGCATCCACTAGCATCCCAATCCTATATCAGTTTACATGGGAGTAATTACCATTGACTTTCAGGATCAGAGTCTTAAGAACTGAGTAGTCAAATCTTGCCATGGTTCCTGAATTACAATGCAATTGCTCCCATGGTATAATGTGGCTGCTGTCATTGTGGGTTTTGTGTGGATAAATATAACCTAAACAAAATAATATTCTGCAGTTTCAAACAGGAAGGTTGGTGATATGAAATAAACAGCTGAAGTATATAATTCTATAAATCCAAGAACTAAAATAACTATCATATTACAAGTCTGTGCCTGATTAAAATGAATTGTATTTAAGAAATGTGGCTGCTCTTTAAAAACAATCTTGTCAATAGTAGCTTAACAAGGCAGCAATGTCTAGTACTTAAAAACATAATTAGGAACTCAGATGCTCATAGCTAAGGAGAGAGGTTTATACATCTTATATTTATTTACTTGCTTTTAAATAAATGGATAATCTACTGTTCTTTGATCTGGATGACTTATTAAGATACTAGAAACTAACACATTAGAAGAATGTTTTATTGTTCCTTGGCAGCTTATCAACTTTGCATATAGGTCTCCAGTTAAATCCCTGGCATCTCCAGAAAGGGCTGTGAAAACATTCTCTTAAATCCTAGAAAGCTTCCACCACCAAACAGCTTTGTAAGTTTATCTTAAAACTAAAAGAGGATCCAGATTTTACTTTTGACATCTAAATCTAAACCCCAAAGATCCCTGCTACATGACCTTCCCTCTTATAGACCTCGGCAACCATTAAGATCAGCAAAGACCCTGCTGCATGTGCCTCATATTTCAGAGGAGAAAATACATAAGGCAGGTAGTTATTTCAGAGTATCATTTTGTGTTCATATAAAATACATAAGGCAGGTAAGTACTGAAACTAAAATATCAAAAGTTCTAAAAGAGCATTTCCCCCATTTAGTCTCATACATGAAGAACATCTGTATGTGGTCCACACCTCCTCTCATCTGAAAGACACATTTTACTTCAGAACTCTTTTTTTTCTCTTCTATCCATTTAACACATTAATTTACTCTGTCAATTAAATTTCATACTTATTCATACAAAACATATTTATAAATGTTTCTTCCTTATACATACTACAAGCCTGGAGTTAACAGTTGTTTAATTATTAATGACTCTCAATCTTTCTTCCTGAGGGATATTTACAGTAATTTCAAACAATTAAAACATCAAAGAGCAGAGGTTCAGAAGATAATTGTAAGGCAACGTTTAGGCCCTGTATTTATATAGCTCTGCTATAACAGAGGATAACTAGTCACACATTATCATTATCTTGCTTGCTTATCCATTTGAGAAGCTCTTTTAATTATTAGACAAATTTAGAAATAATGAAACTTGCATAACATTGCTTTAAAAAGAAAAAAATTGGAAATGTTCAATTAATAATATTCCTATTCTAAGTAATGACAGCACTTATACAGAACAAAATATAACATAATTTTATACAGGCTTTTGATGCTAAAATGTAAATTTAGAAAATATAATTGCTTGTTCTAATATCATTTCTCTGAAATATCTTGCCCCCCACCACCACCACCACCACATGTGAGGTTTGCCCCAACCCTCCTACCTATCTGTAAGGGCCTAATGATATGGCTTTGCCAGTTGGCTTGGGGTTCCAGTGGGGGAACAGCATAATGGAGGTGGTTGATTGAGTAATAACAGATCACAATTCCCCCCACAACTCTGCCCCCGCCCTCCCCACGTGTCTTTTTTAATGTTTAATGTTATAATGTTTGTTTTTAAATTTTTATGTTTTAGTTTATATGTAACTATAAGCTGCCAAGAGTTACCTTATAGTAAGATGGGTGGCCAATAAATTTTATAAATAAATAAATTAATTAACATGCCAAATAAATACAGCTTAGGTGATAGCTTTTTCCTGTATAATTTGATAAACATAATGGTCTCCAGTTAAAGAAAGCATAGCATATTGTTTTTCTAGTCTTTCTTGAAATTGGATAGATAAATCAAATTCATTGTAGCAGATGTTTGAAAAATACAACATAGTATGCCTCTATAATCTTGTTATAGTTGTTAACATGAGGGAGTTTTAATTTCATCCTTTTAACACCTTTTCTTATAGATCTTCTTTTCAAATGTATACATGTGTAGAGGGAATGCAATAGTTCAGTGGTTAAAGACACTAAGCTTGTTACTGGAAAGTTAACAGTCTGGGCTCGAGACCCAAGTGCCACACAACAGGCTGAGCTCCTGTTCCTTGCCCCAGCTCCTGCCAACCTAGCAGTCTGACAACATGCAAATGTGAGTAGATTAATAGGTATCACTTTGGTGGGAAGGTAACAATGTTCCATGTGCCTAGGGCATATAGTCATACTAGCCATATGACCATGGAAAATATCTCCGGACATAGTTGGCTTCCTCAGCCAAGAAATAGAGATAAGCACCACACCTTAGAGTTGGACATGACTGCACAAGGAAATCTTTATCTTACTTTTAATAATTTGAAGAATAGTGCTATACAGGTGAAACATCTCATCTTGATCTATTCAATTGTCACTCTACATTCCTGATGTAATATGACATCAAATAGCAAAGGATACTTTTCCTGCTGCATCCTTTTTACCCAAATTCATAATCAGCAAAATCATAATTTTAGACCAGGGGTGGGCAATTATGGCTCCCTCATGACTCGTGGACTTCAACTCCCAGAATTCCTGAGCCAGCTTGGCTGGCTCCAGAATTCTGGGAGTTGAAGTCCATGAGTCATGAAGGAGCCATAATTGCCCATCCCTGTTTTAGACTGTATGCCATGTTTAGATGCATTCTCCTTTTTTCCTCTCTTCTGTACAATGTTGAGTAAATGTAACTTTCTTTTTCAATTTCCTAAATGGCTATTATTTGGTATGATTTTTTTTACCTTTTTATCTTTGGTTTCCACTGTGACTTTGCCACCAGAGGATTCTTTAATTTCAATTTCAATATAAGCCTCCTTCTCATCTGGAATCCAGGCTCTTTTTTTCCCTTTATGAACCCCAAAAGAAGAACAAAAACATTTTTTAAAAAGTTGTACAAATAGATATTAGATTCAGACAACGCAGATGCCCTACATAATTATTTTACAAGATCTAACAATACTTTGCATAACTTTACTCTTGTTCCTTTAATTCTTCAATTACTAAATGGGGAAACACTGTGAGTTGAATATTTATTTATGTTTGATTTATTCCTATTAATTGTGGAATCGATTTTTCTGTTATTAATTTTACAATTCTAGATCTAGAATTAAGCTAAATAGCTTTTAAAACTTTGGAAATTAAAATTTGTTGCAAATTAATCATTGTCTGCCAAAATATTTTATATTAGATTTTTTTAAAAAATTGCAAAAAATGAAGATTTGGCTAAATAATGAAAATTGGGTAAAATATTCAATAATCTTAAGGTCTAATTTTGTAGTAATTCAAATTTTTAGCATTATTTCATCTCTATCAGAAGGAAGAGTTTGGCTTTCTATATATTGTTGAATTAAAATTCTTTATAATGCCAACAAATTAAGTCAATGGTGAGCAATATTGGTCAAGACGAAAATGTCTTTTAAGGCAATGAAAAGCATGCTCTTTCTGCATTTCTCATCTAGCAGTAACATCTGAAAGGTCATTTTCCATATTTGACAAAAAGCAAACATACATTTGCCTGGATAAGGTGACTAAAAAGGGATGGGCATTGATTGCAATCATGAACATATTTAGGCTACATCAATCCTATTTACTTCAATTGGACTTAAATTTAGAATTCTTTATTGGCCAAGTGTGATTAGACACACAAGGAATTTGTTTCTGGTACATAAGTAGACTGTGTACATACAACAATAGTGATAGATCATTATCATATCATTGTAAAAATACATTCATCATAAAACATTAGATACAACACTTAGTGCTAGTCATGGATACTAAATAAGCAATCAACATAAATCATACCAGAATACTAACTAAACAATATAAATCGTAAGATACAAGCAACAAAGTTAGAGTCATGAAAAGATAAGGAGATAGGTAATAGGGGGAATAATGAGGGTAATACTGCCTTTCTAGATAGTTTGACAGTGTTGTGGGAATTAGTTGTTTAGCAGTGATGGCATGGGGTGGGTGGGGATGGGAACTGTCCTTGTGTCTAGTTGTTCTGATGTGCAGTGCCCTGGAATGTCATTTTGAGGGTAGAAGTTGAAACAATTTACATCCAGGATGCAAGGAATCTGTAGATATTTTCACAGCTTTATTTCTGGGTCATGCAGTATACATTATAATAAATAGCAAGAGTTATACATAAGAAAAGGAGGAAAATCGTGCAATTGTTCATCCCCAAATTTTCCATTTGATTGGTTCTTACAAGGAAATATATCATACAATTTTTTTAAAAAAAGAAGTGGATAGATATTCCTCCATAAATTCTAGGAAAGCCTGCTATATTTGGGCATCTCTTGAAGCTATGATTAGAAATTGCCTGAATGGGCTGTTTTAGAAATTTCCATTCTGCAAAATTGTCTGCAATCATACATATAGCCTTTTTAATGTAAGTCAGATCACCCCTGGAAGCAGTGGCAATGGCTATGAGGTAACTACTGTTTCATATGATAATGGCAGGGTAGAAAAATATATGTAAAGAATCTAGTATCCATCCCTACTATAAATTGTTATCTGTTGGATGTCTAACAACTTTCTTAGCAAATATATTGAGGTTAAACAACTATTGTCTGGGATGCTTTATTTGGATGCCTGTATTGTACATACAAATTGAACTTGAAGGCTCCAATTCTTTGATTAAATGATTCCCAATTTCATGGAATGTTTTCAATATTTTAGGAAGTTAGAAATTCCATTTCATACTTTGTACACTTGCTTAATATATAAATTTCTGTTGTTTTGTAGTTGCTGTGATAAATGCAAATCACAGGTATATATTTCTGAACGGTTGATTATAAATTTGAACTCATTAGTGGCAATTATAAACCTGTTTATAAACCATCCTAAATGAATGTTTTCCTGAATATAATTAAAAGCAAGTAAATGCTAAACCAGACACTTCATAATTCACATAATTAAAACATAACAACCGACAGATCATCAACATAACATAAAGATGGAGCTACAATCATTTTACTGCAGTCTCCGTTACAACCAAAATGACTAAAGAAGAAGCTGTTTAAGCAGAATTTTTTAACTGTTAATCTAGTTGTCTCAGCCTCTGTGGCCATAATAAGCTTCAGCATTTTAAATGGATAAAAAATGGTGCCAAATTCCCCTATACATGAGGCAATATTAGAAATGGATCATGAAGTACTTTCCATGCAAAAATGGTGGTCTTACCATCAAATGCCATAGTCTGATATTTCATCATCTCCTCATAACTTTTCCGGAGGTACTCAGCAGCCTCCCCAAATTCTTCCCTGTCCAGCCTACTCATGTTGACTATTGGAAGGATAAAGCCTAGTCAGTAGCAAACAGAGCAGCCAAATACCCTAGAGTGTAAAAAGACAACACAAAAAAACAAAAGCAATGTACATTTTAGTCAGTAATACAGCCAAATCACATTAATATGTCCTGTAATGATTCACCAACCTTTTAATTGCTGAATGATATGAAAGCATACGTGCAAATTTATGTATTCTATGAATTAAAATAGTGTTCTAATATTTATACACTGCATCAGATTTTGTTCCAAATGATAAATCTAGCTACATAAATGTGCTAATTTTAATTATATAATACAGAACATGTTTTTTATTCCCATCATTACTCCATGTGCTTTTTAACTATATACAATCAGAAAGCATAGCTAGATTATATTAAATTGTCAAGAATGTGTGCTCATTGTATAATATAAAAGTCAGACCAAGATGCAATTACTTTAGGTTTATTTGAAAGCCAATCAGCATCTCAGGAAAAAAATTACTAGTTAGTCAATTTGTATTTAATGAGCACCCCACCAATAGGTTGTAAATTATCCTCATTTCATGTCTCTGCCAGCTTACACCTCAAAGGAATTTGACTGAGTTAGCATCCTGTGTGATAGGTTACCACAGTGGCAAGTAACTCTGCAAGATATTATGAAAGCCTATGCATTTATTCTATCAAACACACCCCAGAAGATAAATTAATGGTAATTTATCAGTGCAACAAGATCATTAACACCATTTTATAAGCCTCAACTACTGCTATTGTTACTAAGTCTTGCTATAGCAACAGATATCTTCACATCCACACATTCATACTGAAACAATCACAATTTCAGTTATACCTGCTGCTACCCACAACTTTCCACATCATAAGTGTACATTCTTTTCATAGTCCCTTTAACCATATTATGACTCCCAAGTTTGTCTTTCAGACAATACTTCATGTTCCTCTACTTCCCTTTTTGAAAAAAAGAATGCACTGAGGAAAGCAGGGCTTCAGGCCAGACAGACGTGCAACACAGACATGCTTTTGATTACCAACCTGGGCTATGGGGCTGAGTGACTCTGTGTGTGTGTGCCGGGAGGCCCCCTTTTATTGTGCCTGTCAAGGTCAGGATAGGGAGAGATATGTCAGAAATTCCCATGTGTCATATCCACACAGCTCCATTGGTGCTGCTATCCTACTGCCCATAGAGACACAAAAGGCAAACTTTTATCTCTCTGCCGATGCAGGCTAGTTATTTTTACCCCATATTGTCAGACAATCACAAAGGCAGGGAGTGAGAACCTCTTGAGGCAGCACAAGACTTCCAAGCCATTCAAAAAAAATGGGTTAAATGAGAAGCTTCTGATCATCCACCTTTGTCATTCTTTCAACCTCTGACAGGCCTCGATACATGCCAAGAAGTTAGTTTTTTAAAAGGATCCCACAGCGACATTTTTCTTCAGCCAATGCTTCTGGCAAACTCACGGTCCAGATACAAACCCGGCTGCGGTTCTGATTTTGGTACTATTGGTACCAAATAGTACTATTTCAGAGATTGTAATTAAAATATTTAAAAGAATTCTGATTTAGAGTGAAAGGAAAATCTGGGAAGAATTGGATCCAGCACTTACAGAATTGCCATTCCATTTTAACCTCCCATTAAAAACGTACACTGAGAGAGAGAGAGAGAGAGAGAAAGAGAGAACGGCAGGATTTTTTTAAAATCAAGAAAGAAAGGAAGAAGCATAAAACAAGGAGGGAGGGAGGGAGAATATTTCCCATACTGATGAACTAGCGCCTCAGGATGTTTTATTTTTAAATCCCTTTGGTTACAAACTATAAGTCCAGTTCTGAAAAATGTAGCTGTTCCTCAAAACCTCATTAATCTATGATAAATTAAGTATTAGTATAAAGCTGCTGATTTACAAAGCAGCGTTCATTACAATGGAAAATATTTGCCTCTTTTCTACTTCAGCAAAAGCATATTATTATAAGTCTTCAGGTTATCTAAATGTCAAAAGAAAGGCAGAGCTACGCAGATCCAGAGCGTAGGATAAAATAATGACTATGCCGTGATACAGAGTTTTAACAGGAACTGTATTTCACTGAAGGGTGGATTTGCACTGTGGTTTGGGAGTTGCTAAAAACTCACTAGCTGCTGCCGAGAAAGTTCTGTGTCAAAGGAAAAGGGATATGCAGATGGAAAAATGTAGTGCTTTTCAATATTTATTCCGCCTTCTAATTTGTAGGTAAATTAACACATTTATAAATGGAGCTGACACACTCTGGATGATTCTTTAGTATGTTTGGATAGCATTAGTGAATATGTACAAACTAATACACTGAAACTCTTTCCCCCTTGAAAGCTTTTTGAGATTCTAAACTTAAACATCTTCTAGAGCAGCGGTCACCAACCAGTGGTCCCTGATTTTGGTGGTCCACAGAAAAATTATTTGCATTTTTTATATTGCACTAAATCAGGGGTTGGTCATTAGGCAGATCATATTAGTGGTCCGTGGGATTTAAAATTATGAATTTAGTGGTCCCTAAGATCCAAAAGGTTGGGGAGCCCTGTTCTAGAGAATCATTATGGTGTAGTGGTGAAGACATCAGACTAGAAACCAGGAAATTGTGAGTTCTAGTCCTACCTTAGGCACGAAGCCAGAAGGGTGACCTTGGGTTAGTCACTTTGTCTTGGCCCTAGGAAGAAGGCAATGGCAAACCATTTCTGAAAAACTTGCCAAGAAAACTGTACGGACTTGATCAGGCTGTCTCCAAGCATCAGACACAATTGGGGGGGGGGGGGGAAGAAACATACTCTAGACACATTCCCAGTTGGGTAAATATGAAGATATATTATTATTTAGATAGACAATTGTCTAGCAGAGATCCCAGTAAGATTTGATTTCTGATAGATGACCTGCAAACAATCTTGAGATTGCACTTTTTGCAACATTGTTCTCCCTTTTAGGTGTTGAACAAAGAAAGTATTTTCCAATAAGTGGATTTGATCCTACTGCTGCTATATTTTAAATGACAAAATGAATTAGTGGCAGCCAACAACATTCAGATAAGCACAGTGGCTTAATACTCATCAGGACTACTTGTTTGACATTGGACAATGTTGACAAGACTTGAAACAGTGAATGGCCTTTTGTTTCTATTGCGTGTCCAGGGTCATAGGGATTGGCTGACTCTACATTTAATAAAATAAAATATATACAGTATTTGTTGAATTGTTAAGGTATTATTGTAGCAGATAGTGTTGTTTGAAAACCAGATAAAGCTATAATTAATATTCCAATTAGGGTAAAACTTGAACAGGAACAGGAGAGTTATATAGTCTTTTAATTTCATTGAGTTAAATGATTCTGGAGATGAGACCTCAAACTGTCCTAGAGGTTTTATTTTTATAAACTTATGAATAAACCAGGAAATTTAGGTGCCAAAATGTATCTAAGAAATCAGGTTAAGTTTATTTGCAGATGGGCTTATGGATGGAGAATTCCATCTCAGTTTACATGGGTTTGTATGAAATCCCAAGGAAGACTGTTATGCTATTGCTAATTACCAGACACCCCTCTGAAGAAATATTTCTCCGTTAAGAAGCTCTGATTAGAGGCAGGAAGTGAGACAACTGCAAGCTGTTGGGCCATTTGCTGAAAGGTTCTGCACTCAACAGATCTTGCCTATCAGCTGCTGTGAGAAGTGACTGGAGCAAGGAGGCTAACTCAGAGATTAGATAGAGGCAATCTATGGAGAAGCTATTTCAAGCATGTTTCCATTTTGTAAGACTGGACACTTATCCAGCAGTGTTCAGAGATCTCGCATCCTTTCATCCTTTCCTCACCCCCAACCCTGGGGCCATATTAATGGTACCAAGAACAGCTATGAGTCTTTTAACTTTGTAGTATTTTATGCTCAGGCAGCAGATTCTGAGGGATGGGAGTGGGATGCAACTGCAATATTTGTATTTTGACATTTCTGGACCACCCATTTTCTTCAAAGACAAACTCTGGGTGATATCAAAATATAAATATATCGAAATATAAAACAGTATATGTGAATTAAAATAATTTAAAATTAAGAATAATTTTTAAAGATCATACAATTATAAGAAATTTTGAAGAGGCAAGAAAATATTTGAGGAGACAATTTTAAAAATTGGTTTATGAAGGCTCTTATGGCACCAACCAGCTCCTTGACTTCATACTCCTTTGGGCTCTCCACATAAGACTACAGAGCCATGTTTTAATCTCTTTTCAGAAGGTCAGGAATCCTACCCACCATTCCTCCTGAACCCCCTCAACAATTCTTCTCCATTGGAGGACAAGTCCCTATAGATTACATGAATTTCTTTTGCACTTCCTAAACTACTCTTTGGTTGTATGGAGGATGTTGTCCTGACACAAGCAAGATTCAACTTCCATGGATGTGGAGAAATGCCAATTTGCCTTTGGCTTCAGGTAGTAAAATGCCTTGGCTCACCTTGTAATTTGCTAAATGTTATGCTGATGAAGGTAATGATGAAGAAGGTAATGAAGAAAGAAACAGAAGGTTACTTAACCACAGTTATAAGAAAAGGATACATTTAAAAATGTGTACAGTTATAAAATTATCCTGATTTGGATTGAAAGGAGACTATTTTGGAATATATGAGACAACTATAGGAGATGGAAGAAATCTGTAGTTATCAGTGTTGACAATTCCATTTTTTAAAATGATATAATTGTGCTAATTAAGGAAAAATATACTGTAAATCCTAATTCAAATGACTTAAGCATTATTTATACAGTGGCATTTATGTAGATGATGTATTATGATGTTTAGCTAGGGTATGACTGGGAACTTTATACAGTATCTTGATCCTCATTGCAGTATGAAGATACCTCAGGTGGATCCAAAGGCTTCCCAGAAAAGCTGAGGAGTGAAATAAAAAGAATAACAACACTCAGGGAGACCACTCTTGTCATGTAGGACAGTCAACTGTTGGATTTCAATTCAATCCTTTATTGTCAATGCACAACATGTGCGCAGCGAAATTGAATATGGGAAATTTATGTGGTGCACAAACGAAGATGATATATTGCTATCATTAAAAATGATAATTTTTTAAATGATGTTCCAGTTAATAATTTTGGTGATTGCATTATATTTATATAATCAGTTGGTGTGATCTTGCATGAGGTGAAGGTATGATCTACTCTTTCTTCTGCTTCTTTGCACAATCTATACTTTGAATCATTTGATTTTTTTTTTTCTGGCCTTGATTGCAGCTGTTCTTTAGCAGCAGAAATCCACCCTTTAATTTTTATCTGCCTGGTTTTATCTATATCCATTTCCCTCTAGATCTTTTGTAGAAATTAACCATGTAATGCTTTTCTCTGTATATGCTTTTATTGTATTACCATATTTCAATATTCATGTTTTGTTTCTTGCACATTCAGTAAGTTCCAAGTTTAATGTGTATTAATGCTTGTCCTTGGCTGTCTTTTACATAATTAGCTAATGTATGCATCTCTTTTTCAGTAGTTTGAATTGAAGTAAAACTCTGCCTCTATTAATGTGAGGCAGTATAATCTAAATTTCACTCTGGGAATATAATGCATAGTGAATATCATCAGTTTTCTTGGTTTTTGATCCAAACTGTCCAGCTCAACCTCTGTCCAGTTAATGAATTCCAGCAATGTATCACTATTATAGCACATATTCCAGCAGTGTATCACTATTATAGCCAAGGTATTTATGGCATTGATAGTGTTTCCACAGTTTCCAATTTGGATGTATATTCTAATCACCTTTGTAACTTGTCCATGCTTGAACTTATCCATTTGTAAAATGCTGAGATACTTGTAGTCTTTGTCTTGATGGCTCCTACTGGTTTGGCCATTTGGCATTTCAATTATATTACTGTTAGTTATTTTACCCCAATTTATTTCTACTAGAGCATATTTCTCTAGGTGAGAGTCCATTGCTATATCTATGGCAAAAATTCTTATAGTATTTGTCTATGATTGGATTTTGATTTCAGATGGCAGCTGATGGTATCACTTGGTATTATACATTGTACCAGACTCAGCTTTGCTTCCTGTTACAGCAAAGTTTCGCATATTAGAAACTGTTTCTGGTGATAACCTTAAGTGTTTTAAAATTCCTCAGGCACAGCCTAGGAAAATAACCACACTGAAGTCTCCTTTAACATTCTCCAGGCAAGATAAGTGAAATTAGAATAAGTTAGCTTGCTATATCAACAAAGATCATTCCGAATTTTGACAGATAATTAGCACATATACTGTATTTTCATGTTTTCTAGACTGTGCAGCTCTACATTCCAAAATATTTTTCTGAGCATGAATGAGCATGACAAGGGCACAATTGACTTTAAGCAGGGACTTCTCTATAAAAGTTAGCTAGTAAAGTTCTTCATTCATTTGCAAAAAAGGTGGCAGCTAAGAATCTTTAAAGTCCTCTCTGGACAGTGTAATTAAGGCTTTTCTTGTATAGTAGACACTTGTAGCTAGTACTATTGGTTGTTCTGAAGAACCGCAGTTATTCTAAGGTCTTTTTTCTTAAGTGCTATTTTGAATAGCAGCACGTGTCAAATTCCAGGCATGCAGCTGGGTGTCACCCGTATAAAACATACAGTTGTTGTAGATTATCATGCATGCAATACCAGAACATTATTGGGCTATGAGCAGTTTAACCTCTGGGCAAACATGAGGCACAATGAACCATGACTCTTCTTGCTACTTGCTCTGAACTTACACCTCCCCTCCCCCAACCAATTCTCTCAGACTGGCTTTTTCTAAGCTGACTTTACTTGTTTTTAGAAAGACATACCGGATGAAACTATTATCCTGACTAGGATATGCAAACTCAATGAAGGATTTTCCAGATCTTTTAACAATTTGTGGTTAAGTCCAATTATCAACATGGTACAATGTTAAACCAAGGAAAAACCATATTCTACACACATTTAACCAGGGATAAGGATTTTTTTTCTTTTCTTTCGTATTTGTATTGGAAAGCTATAATCCTAACTCAGGGGTGTCACTCAAGGCCTGGGGGCCAGATCCGGGCCCACAGGGTGCTTAGATCTGGCCTGCGGGGCCACCATGGAGACAAAGAAGGACCAGCCTGCGGTGCCTCTACCAGCAAAAACAGAGTTTGGGAGGGGTTTATGCAGTCCTCCCAAGCTCCATTTTGTCTGGTAGAAGGCTCCTGCAGCTGAAACTGGAGCTTGTGTGGGTCACGGTGACATTCCCAAGCTCCATTTTTGCTGGCAGAGAGTTACAGGAGGCTGTCACAACCAAAAACAGAGCTCCGGAGCCCATTTTCACTGGCAGAGTACTCAGGCCACTTCCAGTGCCCCCAACATGAGTGACGTTGAGCTGGCCATGTCCATCCCAGTCCCCTAAGATCCAACACAACTCTGATGTGGCCTTCAATGAAATCGAGTTTGACACCCCTGCCCTAACCCTACCTAACAAGATGCATTTCAATGGTGAGAAAAGTAAAGCCTTACATATAGGTAGGGAAAACCATATGCATAGGTAAAGAATATGTGGGACTAACTACTTGTAAAAAAAAATCTAGGTAGATTTAAGTATGAGCCAGCAATGCACTGCAGCTGCCAAAAAAGCCAGTGCAGTCTTTGGGTTGCATCAACAGAGGGATAACATGAAGATCAGATGTCACAAGGTGCTTAGGTCTCAAACCTGAAATCCCAGCACCCTAATTGTTGAGCCACCAGGCCCCCACCGAAAGTAATATGTACCATAAATGAATAATCCACAATCTCATTTTAACTATTCAGACAATTTGAACTATTGAATTTTTGTGCTTGATATTATTTATTTGATTTTTTCAGTCTTCCTAAAGTAATTTATTGGGGATTCTCTGGGGATGTGACAATACAGGTAGTCCTCAATTGAGTATTTACGACCACAATTGAGCCCAAAATTTATGTTGTTAAGTGACACATTTGTTAACTGAATTTTGCCCCATTTTACGACCTTTTTTTCCACAATTGTTAAATGAATCCCTGCAGTTGTTATATTAGTAACATGGTCGTTAAGTGAATCTGACTTGCCCTTGACTTTGCTTATTAGAAGGTTGCAAAAAGTGAACACATGACTTCAGGACACTGCAACAATCATAAATATGAGTCAGATGCCAACTAGCTGAATTTTGATCATGTGACTACGGGGATGCCACAATGGTCGTGTGAAAAAAGTCCATAAATCACATTTTTCAGTACCATTATAACTTTGAACGGTCACTAAGTGACCTGTATTTTTAAGCTAAGTAAGAAAGCAGAAAGGGGCTGGTTTTAAAAAAGATTAGGCAGAGTTAGATCTATTTAATAGTTGCTGGGATTAGAGAGACTACCAGGAAAGCCCAGAGTGGCAGATTAGTCTAGGAAATTGAACAAACTTTCTGGCAGAAGGCAAAAGCATAACCACTTTTGTACTGTTCTCGTAAACTACACGAATATGTTCAGAACTTCCCCACAAGATAAACATGATTTGAGAGTTCTCTTAAATCCACTAGTTTATTCCTAATTTGAAATTGTTGCCTTTTTAATCTCACCTCATTCATTATTATCAGTGGCCATACGACCACTACCAAATCTTTTGGAAAATAATTGATTTAAAAAAAAACTTGATGCAGAATTCTAAGGAAATGGAATGACTTCGGGGGAAAAAATGACATCCATTTATAAATAACTTGATCCATCCCTTAAGTCCTTTGGAAGTGATTCCAATGTCACTACTCCAGTAATGCAGACAATACTTGAGCATTGTTTTATTCTCAGTTACTCAGAAACCGACAGCGGCAGCTGCCTTTCTATTTTTAGCCTGCCAGAACACCCTTCAATTGTTGTTCTGTACTTTGAACAATAGATGGATGCATTAGGGGGGTTAGCTTTGCTGGCTTTAACTGCAGCATTTATCACTGAAAATAAGCTAGAGATAATGGAGTTTATTTGTCTTTTATGTTTATTTATTTTTTATTTATTTATTAATTTAATTTATATACCGCCCCCTCTCCCTCAGGACTCGAGGCGGTTTACAGCCAATAAAAACAGAAATATAAATACAGAAACACAATTAAAAACAGTTAAAATAATTAAACAGTGGCTGATTAAATATCATATTAAAATTCAGTTTAGATAATTAAAAGCAACCCAGAATTTAAAAAGAATTTATATAAAATTTAAAATTTAAGTTTAAAAGTTAATTAATATTAATTAATGTTAAAGTTAATTAAAGTTAATGTTTTCCTTGAAACTGGTAACCACAGGGAAATTTTGAATTCAAGGGCTGCTAGATGTTATTTTCTTCTATATTTCAATCCAAATAGTTCCAAGATGCTCAAGTGTAGGATGATATGAAATCTCTTTCTTAAAAATAGAACAATTCCTTTATCTTTATTTAGCTATGTTTAAGTAATGATATCATCATATCATATTATATGGCCATTTCAATGCATTTGAAACAAATCCCCACTGGTTACAGTCAACATTAATGGGTTGCAAAACCCTAGGATGAATTTGTCTCAGCCTATAGTTAACATGTAAGATATGCAACTTGAACACAATCAGAAACCAATACATTATTTGAAATTTTGTCCCAACTTTGGTTGGTTGGTTCTCAATTATACATCTTAGAATAGTTAAAGGCTACCTCATTAAAACATTACAGTTTATAACATTATGTGACACCTGGCACATTAGTGCAATTTCATATATTCATGACGTATCTCAATTAACAATTCCAAATTTGGTAGCTTGCAAAATTGAACCTATTTGAGAATAATGTGAAATTTTGCAGTGTTTTACCTGCAAAGGCCCATTCTTAAATTTCATTTTAATTCTGCTATAGTCATCAAATGCTCTATAATATGCTGCTTTTCCTTATCAGGAATTGTATATTTTCTTCTAGGGACAAACAGCAGCTCCAAAGGGTTAATCAGATTTGGAAAATAATAAGCGGGAACAAGCTGAATCAGATGCCATGATCCCAATAGTCCATTTGTGGATTGCCCTATATGTTATTTTGTTCCTTTCGTTTATACTAATTTTATCAATGTCTTGTTACTACTGTAGGAGTAGGGGAACCTGGGTGTTCATATCACTTAAGTGTCTAAAGTTTAAAAAACGTTATTAACCTTTAAAGAGGTGCCAAGGCAAGATGATTTTTAATAGGGGTGTCAAACTGGTGGCCCATGGGCTGGATGAGTCACATGCAGGCCACACCCACCCCGGCTCTGAGAAGGGGAAAAACGTTGCAATACGTCACATGACGTCAACATGACACTATGAGCTTGACACCCCTGATCTGTAACAATAGGCAAATCTGCAAACCAGCTTTATTATGTAGGTTGATTCTCTGCTACTGTAGTTGCATTGTTATGGATTGGAAATAAGGAACATTTCTAAAGAAAAATGTATACCTTAGCTTTAAAATCATGTTGACACCAGAAAATTGTATGGCTTGAAATGTTTTTTTTAATCTTTGAATTTATTCTGATTCTTCCCCTAAACAGCAAAGAAAATAAGAATGGGATACTAGAATTCTACAGTAGCATAACAGACTATACTAGTTCAGAATATGGGAGAATAAGACACACACAGCTTTTAAAAAAAGATGATCCTTCACATAAAAAAAAAAATCCTGCTTGCAATAGCTTTTAAATATGAGTGAGCATTAAAACAAAGTCTGAATATTAGTAATCTTCTTACTAACATACATTTTAGTTTTTTTTAAAAAAGGAATCCTCTTGACAGTTTACTAAACAAAATACAATAAAATGTCCACAATAAAAACAATTACACAGATACTGTGTAATAACATGAAATAAAACAAAACGAACTTGCAGCCCTAATAACATCAAAAGTTTAGAATCAAACCCCAAAAACAGCAAAATATTGAAGGTATAATAAATTATTGCATAGCCTAAGCACCTCAACCACCTTCATTCACCATAATGCCCATGACTGCTATGAAGATTCCCTCAGATATGTGGACATTGCTTGAATGTATGTAGTTCTGGAAGAAGCTTGGTTTGAAGTCACATTGTTCATCAGAACTAGCACTTTAAATTGCACTCAGAAGTCTATTGGATCTGAGATACAAGATCTGAGAGATACACGTAGTGGATTATAGCAACTAGTGCAGTCCACAAGCAGGCTTTTGTCCATACAGTGATATGGACATGAGTCATTGCAGCCAAATCCTCTTACTCAAGGAGGAGCTGCAATTGGTGGGCAAATGTTTCCTAATCAGAGCCTCCATCTGCCCATCTAGCAGCAGCCAGGAGTCCAAAGAACCCCCATGGTATAGGCCTGCTCCCTCAAAGGTGGTGCTGAAGCTTATAAACTGAGCAATTTGGTTTTGCTTAGCTTCAAGTTTAGCCTGTTTCATTCTAACTACCAGACCCAACAGCCTCCAAGCACTGGGACTAAAGTCTGGAACCACTTCCTCCTGGGCCCAGAGTGGCAATATGAAGCTAATGGATTCCCACCTTGGTTTTCTTATGCTGTATTCACACAACATGCCTAACCAGATTAGTTTACATATTTAAGATTGCATCCACACAATATACCTCAGTGGCGCAGTGGTTAGAGTACAGTACTGCAGGCTACTTCTGTGATTGTTGGCTGCTTGCAATTTGGCAGTTCAAATCCCACCAGGCTCAAGGTTGACTTGGCTTTCCATCCTTCTGAGGTGGGTAAAATTGTTGGGGGCAATATGCTGACTCTGTAAACTGCTCAGAGAGGACTGTAAAGCGGTATATAAGTCAAAGTGCTATTGCTATTCTATACTAAGTTTGCTAAAACTTAACTTTAGTTTTAACTTAGGTTTTTGTGTCTTAGTACAAACCCATCCTATTAGTTCGAGTCCAATGTATAGTGCAAATACAAAAATGGGTTACTTCAATAGCCAATGGCGGTATTGTATAGCCTGCACCTTGTCCTTTAGCATGTCTTCCTTACTTACTCTGCCATATATGAAAAACAAGAGGGTGGGGAGGCTGCTTATGAAAGTAGTTTAATTTTGCTGAGTACTTTATTTTTTGCAGGGCAAGTACATGTGCATAGGAGCAGATTTCAATACCACCTCAGTCAGGGCCATGTCAAAGCTATTTATTCCTTCCCTTTTGTTGCTGACTGTGTATCGAGTTTCAATTGTCTGAGCTTTAGGCAGACCTTGAAAGGGGAAGCTGCATCCTAATGCCATAGAGTCTTTCTTTGATGGTTCTGCAGCAGACACGGGAGAGGTTAACAAACACAATAAGCTTTTCTTTAGACTTTCCAGGATGCTATTTTTGGCAAACAAAGATAATGTCACAGTTGGTCTTGTTCATCTCTTGTAGCATATATGTGCCAAATGCTTACCATGACTGCCATTTTTAAAGACCATCTAACCTTCACTAAGCTGTGTGGCAAGCCTCTCAGAGTGTAATAGAGATGGGAATGGTCTTTATTAATGAACCCTTCTCACAGGATTGTAATAACATAAAAAGTTCCATGTTAAACAACTTTTCTACTTCGATATCATTTAATTTTATTCTGTCAAGAGATCATATAATTGCATATACACTTATAACTTCCTTTATCCAAATTAAAATTTAGTAAAAAGATAAGGTGAACATTTGTGTAATCAAGAACCACCAATAAATGGTACAGGAATCCAAAAGAAATACATCTATAAATATCAGAAACCTGGGATAAACAAGTGAAAGTGCTTTTTTTACCTTTATAACATGCTTGAGCATTATGCAGGTAGTGCTTGACTTACAACAGTGTATAAAGCATTACTGTTCAAGGAAAGTGGAAGCCAGACAAGGCTTTTTTTAATGTTGCAGTTAAGTAGTTATTGCTTGAAATTGAGCAAAGGTGTTCATGTAAGTCCGTGATTTTCAGGTTTGGCAATTTTAAGATGTGTGGACTTCAACTCCCAGAATTCCCTAGCTAGCCTTCTGATTATCACTGTAATTTCCCAACCCGGGATGCAGTGTTCCTGTGGATGGTATATTGGTATGTTTCTTTTATAGTCTGATCTGTGCTTCAGGGATATGGAAAGAAACATTGTGGATACCACTTATTTATTTCAGTTTCAATTTATTTCATAGCAAAAATTGGGAGAAAGTGGAAACACACTATCACTTTGGCCAGTATTTGTAGTTACTGAGCAGGAGTCAAGCTCTGAGACAGGGTTTGGAGAGTGATTCCAGCCCCGCAAACCAACAGTGATTGGACTCAGTCCTGCAGAAAGGGTAAGAACCACCATAAAATAGTGCACCCAATTTCTAAACAACTAGCTATAGAAAGCATGTGTGCACTTTAATCTAAAAGCATTGGATAAATGGTTACTGATCTTATTACTCATGTAGCATGAATTATCAAAAGTCTTTCTTGTATTCAATTTTCCTGCATTTTGAAACAGAAATAGAAATTAGAAATGGGGTACCACATGTCAATTTGTTTTTTTTTTTAAATAGGGCACCTCCATATGTTTGATATATTTTTTTGTTACTTCTAGGTAACATATCAGAGGACATCATATTAACTTGTGAAAATACAGTCAAACTAACATATACCCTTCTATTAAAATTATATCTATTGGGGATATGTATTTCTACAAAGGAGCACTACAGTTCCAGTATTAACCACAAATAAAAATTGTATTTACAAATTAATAGGATTCATAAATTCATCATTTGAGCTGATAAAGTAGATAATTCGTTTTTTCCAGAATTACTTATAGTAAAGATCTCATTCCATCAATGAAGCTTTTTACTTGAAACTCAAATCTAATTTACGTTTCTATTATTCAAGTAAATCCAGATATTAAATACACTACCTGCTACAGTCAAAGTTTAAAGTTATAGATGCAGATTGTTTCCTACACACTTTTTTATTACTCATGATTCCATTATTAATTCTGTTTACAATGGACCAGATCCAGACATTGTATACCAAAAGCATATAAATCAATGGGCTTATTAGCAATGGCAAGTTAATTCCCATTGATTTCAAAAGGATTACACTAATCAGGTATTACTACATCTGGATCTGAGCTAATTTTTTAGGCTTCAAAACTTGGCACACCTTTAATGAACTGAAACAACAGTGAAGCAAAATAAATGTGAATGTTATCCCACAGAAATCCTGTTATATCACATCCACTTTTTTTTTTCTAAAAGGCTTTGCTATCAGGGATCAGCTTTTCTATTAAATCAAAACGAATGCAGTTCTACCGCTAGGTCCAGAAATGTTTATGAATATAGATCGCTTCAATATGTTCTGTGATGTTTAGAATGTTTTCAGAATCTCAAACTCCAAAGGCTTATGTGATACCATTATAAGCAAAGAATAATGATTTAAATAGATACTTTAGTATTTTAAAAAAGGAAGGAAAAACTATACCATTTAACAAGAATTATAAAGTCATCTCACTCCAAGGCAATGGTTTCAAACTGAAATTATTGCTGCCTCTGAAAATTTTCAACTGAATAAGTATACTTAATTAGTGAAATCTGAAAAAATGTATATTTAAGGATTTCATACTTCACAGCAGCTACTATCTTATATAAAACAAGAAATGCCTTTCCCATTAATTTTCTTGCCATCCATGTATTTATAATTTCAGTATTAATTAAAAAAATAATTCGTATTTTCTTTTAAACATATGGCACTAATTAGTTGGTGACGTAAGTGTGCACCAGTTTTATGATTTAGAGCTAACTGATTAAATATAGATCTTCAAATAGTTTATCTCATTTACTTATTCCTACAAATGTCAATTCCCCCCTCCCCTTTATATAATTTTTTTAATGTCAACTGTCCCCTTGTTATGGCTGAAAAAATATCAATAGCTTTTTAAAACCAAGTTGCAAGTTGCAGATTATTTCTGGATGGGCAATTCCTTGTGCTATGAACAAAAGTCCCTGTGCAGAATTCCTTTACATTTATATCCTGGAACATGCTTATGCTTATACAATTTTCCATTCTCAAAATGGGAAAAATGATTCCCAAAACAAGTGGAGGAGAAAAATTATACTTATAGATATTCCCAACTTCAATTTTGCCATAATTACCATGCTTTTTAGTTTTGAACTTCTGTACACTTGCTCTTCCAAAGATTATAAACTTTTTTTTGTTCTGACATATTAACCTTATTACTATGTCCATAAAATCTGTCTCTAGCAACTTTCTTTATAAATACATCTAAATATTAAAATCTGGCCAGTCAGCCTCTGCTGTAAAGAAGACAAGTCTAGATTTAAGTTTTTATTTTGGGGCACAAAGCCATTTTCAGAGAAATGACACTTTGCTCAGCTGCTTATCAGTAAAGCTTCATCAAGTGATAACTTTTAACAGCAGGGTGAGAAAGAAATGTAACTATCCAGAAGTCTTAAAGTGCCAGCCACAGACTATTTTATAATTTGACAGAAAACTAATTTATAACTTATCAAGGGTATTTAAAATTTTGTAATAATGTAAACCAAACAAGATTGTTTTATGGATATGAATCCAAACTTTAAAAACTCAGTCTAACATAGAAATGCATTAAGATGTAGAATATAACATTTAATCTCTCTGAAAAAATTGTGACCTTCAAAGCATAAAAAGACCACAGTCTTGTATTGTTAAACTTTCATAAATATTCCAGCAAATCTGAATGGTTTTAAGTAACAAATAACACTTTCTGCAAACTACATTCTGCAGTAGAAAATGTCTTGCCATAAAATACTGCCATCATGTGGCTGTTTAAATAGAAAACACATTTATTTCACAGAGTTTATGGGGGGGAAATTGTCATATTTAGGGATTCATGAATTAATGAAAGAACATTAATTTTATAAACATGTTGACTCTTTTGTTGGAGACACTGAGTTTTTCACTCACTAGTCCTTTAAGCAATATATAGCCAAGCTAAAGTTTTAGTTTTGAATTATCTGGAGCAGATTTTATATTGGTTTGAGATTTTAAGATAGTAGGATTCCTATAAACAGTATATTTTTATGACAATATTTATTGTTAGCTGTTTGGGTCATTTGTTAAATAATCTGACACAAATTCACCCTATCCCCCAAAAAGTTGGCTCCTGAATTGTTTTGAGTTCATATTTAGACCGTTGAAATGCTATATAATTCTCCTAATAACAATGGCACCAATTTCTTCAAGCAAGGTCATCATGAATTTCTGGCTTGCCTGGATAGTTGATTTTCAGGTGCATGGAATTCCACTGTCACATTCTACCAGAATTAGTATTGTCTGCTTCTCCTGATGCACTTTCTTACTATTATTGTTAACCTACAAGGGTTGGCATTGGCTGATTCAACTAGTATTGCCCATTCTACACCAAGATCTCCAAGACAACCAAATCAACTATGTACGGAAAGCAGCAAATGTGAATTAGGATTCTAAATTTTATGAAACAACCTGAGCTACTGGAAACTTGTCTTGTTGAGCATGTGGGTATACTCTCCTTACATAGTTTGTTTGGTATGGAGGAACAACCAATAGAAAAAGCCTATTTGATTGAGCAATTGAGCCCAAAATTTACACTGCCAAGCAAGGTAGTTGTTAAGTGAGTTTTGCCCCACTTAAGACCTTTTTTGCCAAAGTTATTAAATGAATCAAATCTGCTTTAAACTTAATCACCATTGCTTGATTTACAACACAAGATATCTGAGTTTGGGGATCTAGTCTATGAAAAGGTAAGCTGTTATTAATATGCTAGTTCAAGATACTTTTTACTATTTTTGCTGTAAGAGGCCAATGTTATCTACCCCTCTGAAATTTATCATAGACATTTTCTATTTAGTATACATCATTAAGAACTTAATCCTATGCATATTTATTGAGAAATAAGTTCAACTGATTGTAATGGGGCATATCTCTGCAGGAAGCTTTTATCTTTTCACCTTTTTATACTTTGGAGTGGTATGCTTATTCTTCACCGGTGAAATTTTATCTGTTTACGTCTCTTGTTTTTTTGTGGTACTTCAATGGGTTTTCCCTGAAGTTCATATCAAGATCTACCAATATTTCATTATTTTTAAACCATCTTTTTCTTACTGCAAATGACCATACTGATTTTTTTCTTGGCAGCATTTACATTGTTCAGGTGTCTTCCAACCATGATTAAACTTTGAAGACTCCTAAGAAAAACAAAAACATGTCAATAATGACAGACTATCTTACAATACAGATTACTTGCTTCATTTTGAGCTGCACTGTTACTTTATGATTTTGCAAAATCTATCAAAAACTAGAGTTTAGTTTATTCTAATTAATCTCTAAAAATACTATATTTTAGTGTGATTTTATAGATACAATATAACTACAATGTACTTTGTTATACAATATAATTTACATTTTCCAGATATTTAATATAAAAGCAATGGAAATAATATATATTACATTATTATTAATTAAATTTTGTTTACACAACTTGCTACAAGTTTTTCTTTGATCAGAAGGCAAGGAAAGAAAAAAAGCAGGATTTATTTATTTATTTATAAATAAAATTATTTTGCTTTGATGCTTGCTTGTACTTTAACTGGTATGTGGAACACAGTAAGTTTAATTGCATAACTATAGTATATAATTTACTAAATATTTTTATCATTTATTTTATCGCACCTTTATTATTTTTATAAACAACATCAGGTAGTGAACATATATAATACTCCTTGTTCCTCTTATTTTCCCCACAACAAACAATAAAAAGCAGAAACCCTTTCAGCTTCAATAAGGGATTGAAGGTGTCTCATAACTCATTTAACACTACTCAGCAAATCTAAATATTTAAATGATAAAGATAAAATATTCAATACATTACACTATTTAAACTAAGGTAAGCAAGATCATTTTAAATAATATTTTAAAGGAATCAATATGCAAATATCTTCTAGATGTAATTAAATACTTTTCTTTGGCTGATGAACTGAGGCATATACTGGTTCTGGCTTTTATTTAAGAACAGATAGATAACATGGATATGCAGGATAGCTATCTTTTTCTTTGCTCAAAGCTGGTTGGGATACAGATCCTAAGAAACATGCATCTCTCCAAGGAACTATTTAGGATGGTCCACCCCAGACACCTGATGGGCATTGGCTAGTGTTTGTGAGAAAAGGTAAGCAAACATAGAACAATATTGCCTCCTAATTTCCAGAAATGTCACCCAATAAAAAGTGAAGTTATCTAGTAGTACAAGCTAAATAGCAGCTATAATAGTGGCAATGTAAGGTGTACTTCTCTGCTCTTATTGTGTCTGCAGATTCTTGTCTGGTAAACCTGCCCAGAATAATCCACTTTCTTTTAGGGAAGGACAGGAAAGCTATAGTGTCTGCAGAACAAATAGATGATTTTACAAGTTTTGGCAGCTCATTTTTGCTCACGACTGGATTTAGCTCTGAGCAATCATATGAAGTAACTGCTGTGACATTTTGCATTGTGATCTAGGATACTTTGAAAACTTATGAGAAAAAGCTCTGTAATATAAGTTGTGCTCCTGAGGATTGGGTCTTTGCCCTTGCCTGGTGCTTCTGGCAGAATATATGTGATTCATGTAGCTAATGACACTCTAAGGGAGGGTGTAATACCACCTACCGCCCCAGTCCCTTCTTGGGAGGCATTATATAAATTTAAATAAATAAATAATACTTAGAAAAAGACAGTGATGTGGCTCTTTTTGAAGAAGCCATTTTTAAATCATAAATGTATTGGACAATTTCCACCTGTCTTCACCCTCCCCATATGAGAAGTTTCTTGAATAGGGAATCAGCTTAAAAAGGTTCTGATAAACAAATAATCTAGATCCATTTCATTCATGTTTTAGGCCTGGACATACAAAAGAAACAGCACCAGCCATCCTAGTCAATGAGTTGTATGAGGATCTGAAGGTCCAATGTATTCCTTCTGAGACTTCTTGGCAGCATTTAACTACTGGAGTGTCTACAAGTAATGGGGTCACTATTCTACAATAGTTTTGCTTCTCCCCAAATTGGTGGATTAGTTGAATTATGATGGAATAGTAATCAAATCTTTGGTTGCTCCAATATAGAGTAACCTAGGATTCAGTCTTCTAATCTATATTGTTTAAAATTTATTTCAAACAGTTGGAAGATATTAGATATTGTTTTATGGTAAGTATCGTAAGTACTGTATGATTATTGCCTCCAATTGTAACACATCAGACTAGAGATGCAGTTTAATAAATCTTGAAGCAGTGCTTGGATAACAAATAGAAATGAATGGAAAGAGGTTCAGATTATTCATCTCCAACCTTCCTTTCTTAGCGAAGGCTGTGAAGACCGTGGTGGCACGACAGCTTCCCCAGCATCTGGATGAAGCCTTGTATTTAGATCCCCTCCAATCGGGCTTCAGG
>JAEANM010001329.1:0-28519 GCA_017656035.1 Myanophis thanlyinensis
AAGGGAGAGAAAGAAGGAAGGAAGGAAGGATGGAAGAAGGGAGAGAAAGAAGGGAAAGGGCCCCCAGCAGGAGACAGCTGCCTCCTTGCCGGCGAGGAAGGCCGAGCAAAGCCTGTCTGAATTTGTGTCTCGAGGCAGTGCCGATTGTCCTCTTTTTTGGAAATCAAAATATGGTCACCCTAAGTCAAACATGTTACATATTCCCATCCCATAATATCACACATGCTCATTAAAATGAGGTCTGATGTCAGGAGGGGCGAAATTGTAAAGAAAAGGGTTGTTTGGGTATTCACAAAAGAGATCAACCAGATCCCAATTTGTACTACCAAACTTTGTGTTAACTAGTCTCCAGCTTGTTTGTCAGTTTAGGAATGTTAAAAGCTAATAAACCTGAACATCATTTTAAGAGAGAGAAAATAAACTAAAAATACAAAGTAACTATGTTAGTTAACAAATTACAAAAATATTTTATCATTTCACCCTTCACTGTACATGGGGGAAAGAAACACACGTTGCTATAAAGCAGAGGACTCCAAAACTTGGCCATTTTAAAGCTTTGTAGGGACTTCAACTCCCAGAATTCCCTAGCATGGCCGGCTAAAAGAATTCTGGGAGTTGAAGTCCACAAGTTGCCAACTATGGAGGCCACTGGTATAAACAGCCAAGTAGATAACAGTAATAAGCGGGAAATGTGTCTACAAAGTTGGCCCGTCGAGGACAAATTGTCAATGCTGGTCCGAGTCTTAAAATGGATTCTTATAATTTGTTCCTAATGTTTAATTTGGAAAAGTGACTTGGCCACGTGCTTAATGTGGCGGGTACAAGGATGACTGACTCTAGAAGGGATAACAGGTTTTTCCACACCTCAGCGGGTAATTTCTTGCAAGAACACTGGGTCAGCCAATCACTGGGCTGCTCAAAGTGAGTCAGAGGAGATTTTCCCCCCAATCACAACCAGGCTTACTTGCAAGGCAACGTAAACGGGGGGGCGGGGGGGGGAGAGAGGGCGCGCGCAAAGGAGAGAGTAGAAGTATCACGCGCTAGCGCCTGCTTACCACGAGCCCCTGCTGCTCTAAGCGACGTTGAACCTGAAGCCGGAGAGGGCGGAAACAAAATGCGCCGACCAATCGTGGTATAGGGTACAGCCGCCGGCAGAAAAAAAAAAATGCTAGCCAATCACCGCTGGCCTCAAGTCCCTGCAGTGTGCATAGAGCTAGAAATTTAAAGATCACTACTTTCGTAGCGGACTTCGCTTCAGTGTTCAATAACGGAAGACAACCTTTAGCAATAAGACACAGAAGCGATAAGGGTAAAGTCGCGCTCAACGGCATTGCGCTCATTGCGGATTGGGGAGAGGCGGGTTCAATGAGTGATTGGCATCTGCCCAAACGAACCACAACGCAACCGTTGTTTTGACTGACAGGAGGGAAGCCAATGGACGAACTGCGGTGGGTCTTATGCGGCCGAGGTAGCAGATGTTTCGTACAGCTCCTGGGGAGGGTGCAGGTAAGTAAAAGTGACGCGATACAACCAGAATATTAAAAAAAAAAAGTAATGGGAGACGGGCTTCTCTGAATGATAGTGAATTCGTTCTCGCAAAGTATGTTACACTCGCGGAATTGGTACGAAGCATCTTTTCTTCGTTTGGAGAAAAGAACGGCCCTTTTCATTAAAAAGCATCAGAGGCCATAACGAGCATGCGCGCGTACTTGGGCATGCGCACAAAGAACTAAGAGACGTCTGGTGGGCGTGGCGTGGAAACCGTTTAAAAAAAAAAAAAAAAAAAAGCAGCGCGGCCGGGAAAGAAGATGCAGGATGCGTTTTTGGGGATGCGAGTACAGCGTGAAAGAATTCATTCATTCTTTCATTTCCTAGGCGAGGCTGGATCCTCTTTAAAATTAGAAATTAAAAATTATAGTAACCTGTGTTGTGTGATAAGCGGACATCATTAGCCACACGTGCTGGGATTCCTCAGTTTAAGCACGAAGATAGCTGGGTCACCTTGTACCAGTCACTCTCTTTGGCCCTAGGAAGGAGGCAATGACGAATCCCTTCTGAAAACCATGCCAAAACTGCACACACACACACGAGCGCCAATGACATAGCACTTTATTTGTGTAAAGCTAACCCTATTTCCAGCGGAATTATCGCTAGAAATCCATTTTAAAAAGCTCAGCAGCGTCTCTTCCCCTCCCCAAAATCTGTTGCCTTCCATAACTGTTGAAATTACCATTTCCAGAATCTCGAGATTGCAGAAGATCCTTTTTTTTTTTTTTGAGTTTTTTTTTTTTAGTCCAAAGGATTCTGAAGATAGCAGATTCAGGAAGGAAAAATCGCTCTAGAAAGTCGAGATACTTAACTTTAATGAACTCTTGATACAAGGAGTAAATTATTCAGACAGGAATATATCCGTTTCGGTTATAGAAGGGGACTGAAGGGGGCATATTTGAGTTAGAAAAGGACTGCAAACTCAAAAATTACAGGTAACAGTTACAATTTCAATGCAGTAATTGTTACTGAATTCTGTAGAGCTCATTCCAAGGATAATGCCTGGATAGTATTTAACAATTATTTGGTACTGTTGCTAAAAGTGCTACATTTTTATTAGGTTTATTGTGATGATTGTTTATGTCTCTTAAGAATTAGGGGGAAACTTCCCATCCTTGCAAGTGTTTGTTAGCCTGAGTCATGAAACAGTGTATAGACAAAAGATTTAAAAGTTGCCAAGTTCTGAAGTGAGACTATTAAATCAAATTTTCACTGTATTTCTTTGGTTATGAAAATGGATAGAAAAAATCTTTATTTAATTTTTGTCTGTTTATTAAGTAATTTTTATTTAAGTAATTCTGAAATGCAAACTGTTCATTTTTTATGGTTAATGAATTCATCCTTATATGTATTATTTAAAGGTGTCAGCTTTTTGTGAATTTATAGCTTAGGATAGTAACAGAAATTGTGACTGGAAATAAGTGATCAATAGGGCTGTTTATGAAAGAAGCTTTTAGTCAGATGCTATTTTGTTTTAGCACACAAGGGAGTTCTTTACTGCAATAACTATAGTATGAGTCATCAGCACAGAAGGTATAGCTTTTATTAATTTAGTTGCAGTAAGAAGCCCAGGAAATAATATGTCTTGCTAGATTCTGGCACATTTCTGTGGCTTCCATACCTCATTAATGGGAAGATTTTGCTTGATAAATGAGATTTTAAAAGATTTTGCTTTCATAAAAATATTACTTACATATGTTTACTGTACAAAAATGATGAAATGATAGACCTAGTACAAAGAGAAAAGGTGCAGTGAACAACAAATATTTACAGATTCTATCTATTACTATTATTTCTATTATTATTACCTGAGTAGGGCTACATCTTTGTCTCCATTTACTGTAGTTCTATGAATTGGTACAGTTAAGCTAACAAGAATGTAAAGTTTAATATATGTGTTTGAACATAGTGTCTTAGTTTTTTGCTTAATGATCCTGAATAGATGATCAAAGTTACTGATTTATAATTGCTGCCTTGTTTAAGAGTGACCAGCTATGTACTGTAGTTTAAAATTTAGCCAAATTTTACTGACATGAAGAGTCAAATGGCAAGTCATTTAACATAAACACCAAGTCATAATTCTCCAGATTTCGAACATTTTGTGCCCATGTGGCCATTATTTTACTTATGTGCCTATTGATTTTTTAAGTGTGTATGTCCTATTTTTTTTTCTTTTCGGCTTACTGCAAAACTACAGGAACCAGTGTAATTCCATTTTTCTATTTCTTGTTTTTTTCCATAGTAGTTTCTATTCATTTTCTATTCTAGCCAAAATCAGACCATAGAGATGATTTACAGAATTTTAGCTATTTGCAGAGAAACAAAATTGTATTACATTATGTTTACTTCTTAATAGTAGTAAGTATGATTAGGTTGCTAGTTAATTGTTCTTCCAGTAACATGTTTCCAGGCTGGAAGGTGTAAATCATAAAGCAATGCATATATGTCAGTATCAGTGAGATACAGTGTATTTTTATTGTATTCAAAGCATTCTAATTTCAGCACTGAACCCCTTCTCTGCTTATGTTATTTTATCCCTGGATTAGAAATATAGACAAAGCCTAGGTCCCAGAGAAATTAGAATTTCCATATTTTAACTTAGATTATTTAAAATATGAATACACTACTGTAATTCATATAGCAGACACTCCTCAATACATCAGGACCAGTATTTTTTCTCAGTAATTTGTTATGAAAATAATTATGTTTATAATGTTTGTATTATGTCTCTCAATAGTAAAAGATCAAAGAAGCCATGGACAACCAGTCAAATCGCACCCCAACTTGCAATGGAATTTCAACTCATGACAAGAAAATCAGTTCTTTGGTAGCTGAAGATCATGGTCAGAGAATCTTAACCATACTACAAAGCTTCCGAGCTCAAAATATATTTTTTGACTTTACAATACTTGTAAAAGATGAAGCAATTCCCTGCCATCGTTGTGTACTAGCAGCATGTAGTGACTTTTTCAGGTAAATGTATTTCTAACTTAGCTCCTTTGCTACTGTATGTTGTTAAAGTTGACTAAAAAACAGAGTTGGACCACACAATTCAAACTATAGAATTCTTTAAAATTAACTTATACAAATTACATAAAGTTGCATAGTTATACAAAAATAAATAATTCGGTCAATTACTTGAAAAATTGCAGGAATTTTAAAAGTATCTGTTCATTTTCTGCAATCATATTCCGGGCTATTTAGTAGCCCCATTGAATTCAAAGATTCTTCCCATATATGCCTATAGAGGGTTGTGCATTTGTTGTTAAGATAACATGATGCTTATACTATATAAAATCAGCAAGTATGTATACTGAGAATGGTACTGATTATCTCATTTGAGTGCTGAGATTTTTTTTCCTGATTGAATTGTATGGATATTGGTGATGATCACAAAACATGTTAATCTTCTATGTTTTAATTACAGGGCCATGTTTGAAGTTAACATGAAAGAAAGAGATGGTGGGAGTGTTACGATAAGTAATTTAACACCCAAGGCAGTGAAGGCTTTTCTGGATTATGCTTATACTGGAAAAACTGAGATAACAAAGGATAATGTGGAAATGTTCTTTCAGCTGTCCTCCTTTCTTCAAGTTTCACTTCTTGCAAAAGCTTGCAGTGACTTTCTAATTCAAAATATCGATCTTGTTAACTGTTTGCAACTCTTATCCATTTCTGAAAGTTATGGCTCCACCAAGCTGTTTGAGCGTACACTTGAGTATGCCCAGCTCCATTTTTCCTTGCTTCTGCAATCAAATGATTTCTTGGAAATGAATTTTGAAATGCTGCAAAAATGCATAGAAGCTGATGAGTTGAATGTACCAGATGAAGAATCTGTGTTGAAAGCTGTCTTTTGGTGGATGAAACATGACTTAGAAACAAGGCATAAATATCTTCCTCATTTGATGAAAAATATCAGGTTACATCAATTACCTGAAAAGACATTGCAGGATATTTTGCTTTCTGAGGAACAATTACTTAAAACCACAAATTGCTTAGTAGTAATCAAAGAAGCAATTCAAAATGTACAGAGTTTCAGTGGGCTTTTCCCAGATCCTCGCCCATCAACTACAGAAAAATACATACTGGTTCATAAAACTGAAGAAAAATGTAATCAGCATACATTTTGCTATAATATTAAAACTGATCAGTGGAAAGAACTGATAATAAATATATTTGATCTACCTGGATCAAGTTTATCTAGTTATGGTGAAAACATATTTATAACTGGTGGATGTAAAGGTAACTGTTTCCGAACTATTAGACTTCATATTGCTGAAACATTTCATGATGCCACAGATCATACTTGGTGTTATTGCCCAGCAAATGATAGCTTCTCATTAGTATCTGCCATGAAGAAGCCAAGAACAATGCATACATCTGTTGTGACTTTAGATTGTTTGTATGTAATAGGAGGGAAGACAAGGGCATCTCAGGATATCAAAAGTCTTTTGGATGTTGAGGCATATAATCCCCTGACTAGAGAGTGGAAATCTATGAGTCCTTTACCAAGGGGCATCTACTATCCAGAAGCAAGTGCCTGTCACAGTGTAATCTATGTGCTTGGTTCTGAAATTGAAATCACAGATGCCTTTAATCCATCTCTTGATTGCTTCTTTAAATATAATGCTGTAACAGATCAATGGTCTGAGTTAGTAGCAGAATTTGGGCAATTCTTTCATGCAACCTTAATCAAAGCTATTCCAGTGAACTGCACTTTATACATTTGTGATCTTTCCACTTACAAAGTTTATAGCTTTTGTCCAGAAACCTGTGTCTGGAAAGGAGAAGGCTCTTTTGAGTGTGCTGGATTTAATGCAGGGGCAGTTGGAATAGAAGATAAAATATACATTCTGGGTGGAGATTATGCTCCTGATGAAATAACTGATGAAGTACAGGTCTACCATAGCAGTAGATCAGAATGGGAAGAAGTTGCGCCTATGCCAAAGGCCCTTACTGAGTTTCATTGTCAGGTGATTCAGTTTAATAAATTCAGGGATCCATGGTTACAAAAGCAATGTGATACAAACGATTATACATAAGTATCTAATTTCTCATATGTATTTTCTCATTATTTATTAAATTTGTCTGCCGCCCATCTTAGCCACTATGTGATTTTAAGGTAACAAAATATTAGGGTGTCAATCTATCAAACCATATTTTCTCTTCATTTTCATAGATGGTGATTGATAATTTTTCTGTACAGTAGTTAATGTGTTAAGACACATCTTTTGAGTTTGGATGGCCTATGTTTAATAGTAATTTATTAATAAATTATTAAATTATTGAATTTATATGCCAATTTATTTGTAATGATTGACTTCCCTCCCTCCCTCCTTCTCTAGTTAAGCTCTGGCTAATAGCTGGCTACTTTTGATATTGAGAGCAGTTTCTAAAACAATTTTGAGCCAAGAACTGATTTAAAAATTACACTAGACAATTTGTAATTATCCCCCAACTTCTACAAATTTAATTAAAATGGCATCCATAAACTGAATACATTTCAGATTACTAATTTCAGGAATAAAAAAAATCAGTATTATGATATAACTGCACATGTATGTGTTTGTGTATGAATGATTCATACTTTTAGTAGTGGGAGAAAAACATTACAACCTATAACATACAAATCCAAGAATTGTGTTCCATCCTTGGATCACATAATAGGCTGTTACTGTTAACGCTTACTTTTCCTTTCTTTGTGGCTATGAAACTGCATTTTTTCCAAAGTCACAATTATTAATATATTTATATTAGTCACAATTATTAATATATTTCATAATCTCTTTTTTTCTACTTTCTGTTTACATTAATAACTTATGCAGCAATTTCTTATTGAGGCAACATTTATAATTTAAAACCCATCCCAGAATTTATTCCTAATCCCAGAATTTATTCCTACATGACTATGCACTTGATTTGAAGGACTTGTCATCTTAAATCTTAAGAAGAAAATTCAATTGTTTTGGTGCAATAGAAACACTCATTTTATTGCAAGTTCTTTTCTATATTCCATTAAGTTGTTCCATTAAGTTGTCAAAAAAGAAAAACAAGGTTACATATTGTGTACAAGCCATTGGTCTTGATGGCTATAGTATATGTTAATGAATTACATGTAAATACCTTACTTGCACTAAGAACATATAACCATATTTCAATTATATAATTACTGTATGATCAATAAAGATATGGCATGGTGTAATGAACATTAATATAATGTATATAGCTTCTTACTATCTTGAGCTTTTTGAGTTATCTACTACCACAATCAGTGTCACTATTCAAATGTAACATTCAAATGTAATTATTTTACATATTACTTTATACCAGCAGTGGCCCCCAATCTTTTGGACACCAGGGATTGGTTTCATGAAGAAAAGTTTTTCTACAGACTGGAGGGGGTGTGATTTTGCATGCTGCCTGCATCCCCACAGATGGAGATCATTTGTTTGTGTGGTCCGATTTCTGGCATGCCACAGACCAGTGCCAGTCTACAGACCTGGGGTTGGAGTCCCCTATTTTATACTGTTGTAGCAAATATAACCAGAAAATGAAACATGTTGAACCAAAGCTTGTTTTGTAACTCTAGTATCTGAGCAAATATCCTACAAAGTAAAATGACAATATGGATTTTACTATTTTAAAAATCTTGAATAACATATTTAAAAAGCTATCTATTATGAGATATGACAGCAATTTTTTTAAACAGAAAAAATTGTTAATAGTTATAATTTTCATTAAAGTATCCTTACAAATGAACTGTAGTTTAATAATTTACAAAAAGATATTTTATAGTTAAATTTAAATGAGATCACTGATGGGATCTTGATCTAAAGTTAATTTACTTCTGTGCTGAGTACTAAATACAAGAGATTGACAATGGAAAAACAACAGAATTTTAATGGTTTTATTGAAGTTGCCAAGAAAGGCAAAAATGAATACATTGGAAAGATACAACTCTTAAATTATGTGAAAAAATGTGTACGATTTTGAAAAATAAGATATGTTTGTCACAAATTTTTGCTATATTGCATTGTGTACCTTTCTTAAAACAACTCAAAAACATAATTGATAACTTTAGTTCAATATGTTGGGGTTTTGTGAGATTTAACATTTATCTGGATATTCGTGATAGAGTACTTGGAATGTTCATTTCCATAATAAAAGCACTAACCATTTGGTGCACCAAGTCCCAAAGGTGCTTTTTCAAGAGGCAACTGGACTTTGTTTTTCTTGAAGATGTTTGGCTTCTCATTCAAGAAGCTTCTTCCACGCTGAGGGAGCTGAAGCAGCTTCTTGGCTGAGAAGTGAAAGGTCTTCAAAGAAAAACCAAGTCCAGTTGCCTCTTGAAAAAGCACCTTTGGGACAACCATGATCTTGGATGACTTGAGAATCTCCATAGACATTTAGTGCACCAAGTATGTGGTATTTTGGCTCATAAAAGGCGCTAAGCCATATTGTTTGTTTTGGGCTTCTTGGGGTTTGTGAACCACAATTTTAGAGGAAGCTTGCATGAACTCAGCGTGCGAATACAAGAACAAGCGGTTCCCTCAGGGAACATCCCTAAAACTTCCCAAAAAAAAGAAAGGCGGGTTAGCGCCGGCGACAAAACGCAAAGGACGACCGGCTTCTGTCTTTTTTTTTTTTCCCTTCCCCAGCCAATGAGAGCAGCCTGGGTGACACGCAGCTCTCACGCCCAATAAGCCAGGCGCCTGGATGGCGAGGCCTCAGGGGGGAATAAGCGGTGGAAAGGAGGCGGAGGGAAAAGCGCCGAGCAAAGTTGCGTGAGTTGAGGGGGGAAAGAGGCGGGCCGGAGGGAGAGGCGGTTGGGGCTTTTTGCAAAGGGAGCGCGCGAGCTCTGACGAGCCGGGCAGCTCGGCCCAATCGATGCGCCGCTTGGACCGGTGAGTGACGGGCGAGCTCGTCAGCGGCGAGGGGGGTGGGTCAAAAGGCCGGCGTTCGAAGGGGGAGCGTTTGCGCGCAGGTGAGGAGCTTTTGCGCTACTGAGGGAGGGTAGAAAGGAAAGGAAGGGGAGGAGCCGCGTCGGCCTGTGGGGAGCGGGGTAGCTGTTGGCTTGGTGTTGAAGTGGCGCCTTCTTTCCCCCCCCCCTCCGTTTCCTCGCCTGTCTTTGCTCGCCGCTGTTCTTTTTTTCTTTTTTTCCCCAGTGGGCTCCCTTCCCTTCCGACCCCCGACATTCCCGTTAGAGGGAGAGTCGCTTGGTTCGTCCGCCGGATAGATGGAGGGAGGCCGGTGCGTGCCCCCTTCCCCGATCAGCGCCGTGCGGGATAATGCTCCCTTTCCCTCTCAGTCTGAAGCGCTTCTACCCGCTCTACCTCAAGAGGGAGGGTGGACGCCTTCGCCCCCCCTCGCCCTGCCATTCCCTCAGACTGCTTAAAGGCGGGAAGAACGGGCACAAATTCTGAGGCGGTAGACTGGGCTGTGCCATTTAAGGTTGAGGGTGGGGGGATGCTGGACAAACGTATTTCAGGTTTTATTCTGGTATATTAAGTCTGGATAAAAACGGCTATTAAGGGCTGTTAAGACCGAACTCGTGCTCTTCTTGAAGAACTAAGATGTTTGCTGGCTATTAACTGGCCGAACCAGAAGCTGTTCAACCTTGTTGATCTTCCCTAAGCCATGGCTTGTCAAATTAAGCTGCCCGCGTTCCCCTCAGTTCTTAAAATGATGGCTTGCGGGTTTTGATGGCTGCCTTCACCCAAACTCGTTCACTTGAGCCAAAATTAAATAGCAGACCAAACCTACCTGCTGTATGCAAGCGATCTTTGGGTTTGGTGGCTTCACATCCTAAAGCCTAGAAAATCTTGCTGGATCCAGTTGTTTGGAGTGTGGCTGAACATGACTTAGCATTTTATGATTTCAGTGCTAGTCTAAATGGCCAGTTTGGGTATATCTGAGTCATTGGAGCAAGGCAATTTCTCTTAAACATCATTTACTGCTCTTCATTTCCTAGCGTAAAATAGTTGTGATGTTCATTAGTAGAGGGTTGGGGAAGGGCGTTGCACAGCAGTGTGATGCTATCTTCTTTGCTTATCTTTGCAGTTACAAGGAATAATGGCTGCAAAAAAGGTAAAACTACCACCCTCCATTCCCAAAAAATAAATGTACTTAAGATTTTAGTATAGGTTTTGATTTCTTGAGCATTCGCAAACGGTCTAAAGCCCTTCCAATCTATATTTGTCTTCCAGGCATCTAGATCAAGGCAATCTGAGATTGAATACAAGATTTATCTAGGTTCTATCTATAGTTTTTATTTAGCTTTGTTTTCATAGTTGTATTGAAGACAGAAGAAAAATTGTTAGTGTTTAAATAGTGCTCAAGAGCATTAATAGATTTAAGTAACTTGGAAGTTATGATTGGACTTTGCAATAGGAGAAAAATAGTAAACAACAATGGTAGATAATATTCACTAATGTAAAAATGTGTTCTAGAAAAGGAGCTTTGAATGTATTTACAGAATATTAAATTCAAAATTAGCTGTTGCTGTGCAAAACATGTAGATAGTGAAGTTGTGGCTAGCTATTAATCACTGATGTCCATATCAAAGAGGTAGATAAGTTTTTAAAGATTAGCTGTAACAACGGTTTTTCTTCATTTTGATAATAGGGAATGCATTGTCAAAAATAGCAATCTGCAGATATTTTGCAATAGTAGAATTAAGCCAAAGTGTGTAGAGTTCATTTTCATCTTGATTGGATGCCTAAAATCCATCAACTAAAGCAAAGCGTAAACTATACATTTAGAATTAAAAGATGATGAATTTAGGAATTTTTATATAGACCAAAACTAAACATCTGTTACTTTTCTACATTAAAATCTGTTCTTCAGTTCCAATGTTTTTCATGTTGAATTAGATATTTTTGGCTAAAGAAGAAAATTGGTGACATTGCTTTTAAGTAACAGATCTGTATTTGCCAATCCAGACCATTCCGAGTTTTAGAAGAAAATCCAGTAATACCTTTTATCTACTCTTGTGAAAAACAACACAAGCATTAAAAAAGGCTATTGAAGTTAATGTAATTTACTATTTATTTGTATGCCACCTTTATTGTTTTTACAAAAAAATCAAAGCGGCAAACATACCCAACATACCTTCCTCCCATTTGCCCGCAACAACAAGCCTGTGAGATGAGTTGCACGGAGAGTGACTGGCCCAAAATCACCCGGCTAAGTTTTCATGGCTAAGGTGGGACTAGAACTCAGTTTGCCACATTGTAGCTTAACCAGCAGATAAACAAGTAGATCAAACAATACTTCAAAGGACATCTGATGAAATTTAGATGGTGTGTCACACACCCATAGAAAGTCCTTATACAGAATCATAAGTCTTGTTTTCCTGTCATGCCACACTGATCTTTTTTTCAGTATTCTGAGGTGATGGTAAATGACAGGACATACTGGTGAAGTGGGGTGCAACATCTTTGCAAAAGAGGCTGAATTTTTCCTTTGGTCTCTGATTTGTTCTTTTTAAAACTGGTCTGATTTCATTTAATACCATTATTGGATTGGATGAAGAAAGGCTTGCCCATATCATCCCAGATACAGTTGTAGGATGAAAAGTAGAACTAATTAAAAGTGAATTTCCTAGAGCAAGTTTTTTGTTTTTCAAACTAATTTTGAGATAATAGAAAAATGAAGGCTTCGTTTTTGTTGGCTGTGAATCAAGTATAGAATAGCAATCAGATTTTAAAGTTTATTTAGTTTATAAAGTTTAGTTAAATTTTATATAAACCAACTATATTTTTTTCCAAAAGGAAATAATTATTCTATAAAATATAGTACAGAAAGTCTATTTTTACCTTGCTGTAGTCTATACATTTTTGGCTTAGAAAAACTTAATTTTTCAGATTTTAACCATAAGCCCCTAATATAAGTAACATAATAATGCTGTCAAAATAGTGTTTCCATAAGTCCTGTTGGCATAATATCGTGATTGCTTTGAGTCTTGCAATCAGTATTGTATGATGAAAAGCAAAAATTAAGTTTTATGGAGCTTTTCTTAAACATTTCAATAGATGTGATAATGTTTTATTTCCATATTTAAAAATAGTAGAAATCTCTTATAACTAATCTCTTATAAAAACCATCACATTAGAAATTAAAGTGTATGTATGTCTAGTTCTCTTTTTTTCCTTCAAGTGCTTCCAGAATGTGTACGCACTTTGACCATCGGATATGGTGCCACCAAATGGGATTTTAACCAATCTATTTTAGATCAATCTATTACAGTGATGGCGAATCTTTTAGAGACCAAGTGCCCAAACTACAAAGTCTCTCTTTCGTGCACGGCAGAAACCTAAAAGACCAGTAGGCGGGCAAGAGACGGGGCATCACAACACTTGCAGCTTTGCAAGAGGCGAGATCTTTTTCTTTAGCGAGCTTCTGTTTCATCGTTTCCCTGCAAACGATGGTGACAAACACCATGAAGAAACACGGTGGAGCTGAGTTGGGACGACAGCGTGCCTGCCCACAGAGGTTTACCATAGGTTTGCCACCACTGGTCTATCATCATATAAGCTACTTCAAAGTGGAATGAAAGAACTTTTAAAAATAGCTTCAGAATCAGGCCAACAAACTATATGGTCTGGTGTAGTGTTTTAGGTCTAAGAATTGAAAGTGGTTCTTTCTTTTAGTTCCAGGATCACTCTGATCAGACTTTGGCAGAGACTAAAAATTGACAAGATAGTTTTCTTTCATTTTAGATAAAAGTACTTTAGCAAATGTAGAAAAAAAGAGAAATCCCATGTGTATAATATGGCTTGGTCCCTTTGTATTAATTCATCTTCTACCCAATGTAACATCAGGGGAATCAAAAATATTCCAACAGTGAACCTTTCCTGAGTAATGTTCAATATAATGCTTCTTGGAAGCCCAGAATGAAAGCAATTGTTTTCTTTCTATTTTCCATATTAAACTTTATATTAAAAATGTTCATTATCCCTTTTCCAAACAATCTAAATCAAAGGGCATAGCAGCATAGTTATATGTAAGAAAATAATACAGGTTGTAAACACTGATTTATATGTGTCTTCTTTAAAAAAAAAAACATTCTAGTTTACATAGAAGTAGGGCCCATTCTGTCTAATTTTTTTTTCTGCTTATGCATTTGTGTTTATTCCTGAAATGTGTAATGTGTAACATTATATCTTATATCACCCAATCTATTACTATATTTTTGTTCTTTTGCTAGGAAAATTGAAATTTTCAATTATCAGCTATATTTAAAATGTGCAGTCTTAGTTGTTAAAAATGAAGCTGCTGACAAAAGAACTCGGTGTCAAGACCAGAGATAATATGTTAACATAAGTGCTTGTCAAAACTATTGAAAGAGCAGCTAAATAACTACTTAGAATTATAAGGAAAAAGTAGCATTTAAACCTCAGAGCACAGTTCTATAAATAGGTTATGTTTTCTGCATGCTGAGAGCATATGGCTTCATTCTGGTTTACAATAAAGAGACGGTTCTATCCAAGCTGTGTCTGAGTCTTCTGCCAAGTGATTTCTAAATAAGGTGGTTAAATGTCAAGAGAGTTGAAATGTATTGCCAAGTGTGTAAAACCTGAAAATTGATCTTTCAGGCCCATTGAAGTCCTAAGGTTATGCTGAAATTTATCAGAACTAAACAATGAAATCCAGTGAACCTTTTCTATATGTTTTGTAAGAAAAAAAATCAAGATAGTTTATTCAGCTTTGGATAGTCAGTATTCTTATATATTGCAAAACATCCTCAAATCCAAAGCAGGACCAACAGCACTTTTAGTGGCCAAGAAGATAAATTTGTCTATGGATTGAAAAGGTTGATTGCCTCAATTTAAAAAAGTAGTTTCTTTTCAGAACAGAAAAATACTACTGTTACTTCAAAAGTATAATTGGACTTATTTGCTGATTGAAGTTTTTTCCTGACATTGATTTGATTTCTTATAGTTATAATATTCTACCGGTATGTTTACTTAAGTGACTAAAAAACTAAATTATTGAAGTCATATTAACATATACAGTAAGCAATAACATCTGCTCCAATAAATTTGCCTTCATAAATTAGTGAAAAAATTATGTTTAAAATCAGGTAGTCTGATCATTTCCAGAATTTTATGAATTCAGTTTTATTGGAGCTGTTCTGGAGATAGTAATAAGTTGTTTGGTTATTAAAAATTGTCAGTATTAAACTACAAAATTAGACTTTTCAATTCTTAATTATGTTTGCCAGTAATGTTTTAAGGAAGCTAACAAATGCTTCATAACAACCATAATACTTTTAAAAATGTTTTTGTTTCAGTCTTTCAGGGAAGATATGCCACATAAAATTAATTATCGGCATCATATATTCTATAAAATACATTTTCCAATGAATTAAGGCTCTCTTAATTCATAATTATTTAATGGTTCTGATTTTTGAATCAAAGTTACTTTGATTAAATGTAGTACCTGTGTACTTCAACATTTAAATTGATTCCTGTTACTCATATTTAAAGAGAGAAATCTAAAAGTTGAAAGAAAAACTTGTTACTACAGTATGCAAACAAACAGAATTCCAGGATGATTAAATATTAATCCCTTTACTGCAGAAAGAAGTACATTGAAAGCTGGAAAAGATGAAACAACTAAAAAGGAAAAGAAAAAGCAATTTCAGTGTTCAGGAGACCCAAACATTACTTAAAGAAATCCGAAAAAGAAGAGAGGTACTTTTTTCCAAACAGCTAAATACAACTATTAACGAGATGAAGCGGAAGGCTTGGGAAGAAATTGCAGAATGTGTGAATGCTGTAGGTGAAGGAGAACAAAGGACTGGGACAGAAGTCAAAAGGCGATACCTTGACTGGAGGGCCCTTATGAAACGAAAGCGACTGAATACAAATATAAAGTTGGTTGGAGCTGGTTTTCATCTCCCTTCATCTGATCTGGATGATTCTCTCAATGAAGATATTGATGAGAAAATAGGTTTTCCAAATGAATCTAATTTTGAATGGCAAAATATCACAGACTTCAGAGAAGCAGGGGGATCATTAACAGAAGTGAAAGTAGAAGAAGAGGAGGAAGATCCACAAAGTTTTGAAGTAAGTAGTAATTCTATAGTACATCTATATGTATTTTAACAAGGATGTGTAGATTATATCCCCTATAAGTACAATTTATCTGGTTTGTTCAATGTGAAAGCTATATTAATCTGTTTGTGTACAAAGTTTGATAGAATTTATAAAAAGATAATATTTATTATACAGTTAGGGACATTTTATATTGTCAAACTCATCAAATCCTTAGCCCTTGAATGTTTGGCTAAAAGCAAAATAAAACATCTGGGGTGCATTTTTAACTAAAAGAACTTACTGTAAGTCCAATTACTTATAACCTTATTTGACAATAAGCCTCACTAATTATACATTTTTAATACAAACATGCCCCTCCCAATCAGCCAATAGAAAAGAATATGCTGTTGTCTGAACAAGAGCCATTTTGTTCTATTGACAAGACACCAGACTAAAACCCAAGAGTTCTAGTCCCGTTTTAGGCTTGAAAGCTGGCTGGGTAATTGAATCAATCATACACTCTCATCCCAAAATGTCTGGCTTGGGTGACAAATCAGTCGGTTAATTCCTGTCATAACCAATGGATCACTCAGTTGATATGGGAAGGAAGGGAAGCAAACTTTGTCCTAGTGTGTAAAAAGCATTTAGGTGGGGAAAAATGCTATTACACAAGCAAACAATATACGGTATCTCTTCCATATATATTTTTAACTTTTTAAAATTTCTTGTTTTACGTAATAGATTGTAAATATTGTTGCAAACAGAATTGAAAAATGGAGAATGTGCTCTGATTATACATGCATAAACATATGAACTATCTTAAAATTTAATAGTACTGGAATTATAAAATATTCGGAGGAAGAAGCCAAATTAATCTGAAATTATTCCAATCCTCTCTGCTCCTAAATTCACTGGAGTATTTTCATCATAAAATGCTGAGCTGGCAATTTTCTAGACATTTCTTCTGTGAGTCAATCAGCTGCTTTATTTGCAGGAGAGCTATTATGATCTAGAGCAAGGAAGGGAGGTGTCAAACTTACGGCATCACGCGACATCACTTTTTCCCCCTTTGCTAAACTGGGAGTAGGCGTGGCCAGTCTGCAACGCATCTAGACTGGGGGCCACAAGTTTGACACCCCTGATCTAGAATGTGGATTCACTGGATGACCATGTTTTCTGAAAATTTAATTCATTTTTTTCCTTTGTTTATTACATTTTTTTCTAGTGTGATTTTTCAACATTCTTTCAGTGTGTGATCCAGCTTTTCATAACATTAATGGTGAATTTGTTGGTGGTACAGATTGCCAATTTCAAGATATTCTGACTCTGTTGCCTTACAAACTGTTTGAATGTTATTCCTTTGATTTGTTTGGTCTTTATTAAAACTTTTTGTATTAATTGGAGAATGATTAGGTCCTCAGTACATACAGTACCTGTTTCAGCATGTATTTTATAATGTTTATTATGTGAGCCATACCAATCTGTATAAACAACTATGAAATCTCTTAAACAGAGGAATTCCCCAGCAGCTATTACTTTTCTGCATTCCAAGTGAGTAATTGATATTTGTTGAATAAATGTGTGATTCACTTTACTCTTTTTATAAAAAGTCCTTTCTCTTTTGAAAATGTCTTAAATTGATGTAGACATATCTAGGATTGAACTGTCAGAATGTATTTACCTTATTTTTAATTGGACATTTCATCAAATTTTATTGCTTGATGTAGTGTTCTGAGAGGAGTCTTTTCTGTGGCTTGGCCTCTGCTAAACAAATGATTATAGTGTATGTACAGTGACATGGTGATGTTAAGCTGAACAGGTTATGTACTTTTGTTTACAAGGTGTTATGAGGTACAGGTAGTTAATACTTTTGAAGCACCATCTTTTGATGCCTACTTTCTGCTCTGGGTTATTTTAACACTTCTGTGTTAACATATAAAATATTTGTGGCTGTAAGTGGGGTCTACTTTATTTAAAGTGAGAGATATATCTGTTTAACTTCACACACTAAAATTTCTAATTTCCTTAGTTTCCTATTGAGGAAGAAGAGGAGATTTTGTCCTCAGTTTTGCCTGATTCCAAAAAGGAAAGTGACCTTCCTGATTTCACCCATATTGAAGAATTTGGAAATCTAAGTTCTGCTCAAGCTAGGCTGGCTTATGAAGATTCCCACTTACTGATTAGCTTGGAGAAGCAGAAGCTAGAGCTGGAAAAACAACGCCTGGATATTGAAGCAGAACGACTACAAGTTGAGAAGGAGCGCCTGCAGATTGAAAAAGAGCGGTTGAGGCACATTGACCTGGAACATGAGAGGCTTCAGCTGGAAAAAGAACGGTTACAAATTGAGCGGGAGAAACTGAGGCTTGAAGCTCAGCATGGTGAAAAACCTATCTTGGAGAATGATCCAAACCAGGCAGAAAAGCCTATCCTACAGCCTTTGGATTTAGAAACAGAAAAACTGAAAATTGAGAAAGAGCGTTTGCAGCTTGAGAAGGAGAGGCTGCAGTTCCTAAAGTTTGAATCAGAAAAGCTGCAAATTGAAAAAGAACGCTTGCAAGTGGAGAAAGAGCGGCTTCGGATTCAGAGAGAAGGGCATTTGCAGTGAACTTGGAAGGAAATCATTACCAATGTTGTATTTTGCTGTTTGTACTTTTCAAAAAAAATAATATCAGAATTGTACTTTTGTTTCATTAAAAGTGTTGAATTGTCTGGTCTTCAAAGCATTTCACTACCAATGTTATCACTTTGCTTCTGTGGTAATTACACTTTGAGAATACTTTTGTTTTGGCCATAATTGAGCATTAATGTATTCAATTTTTTTTTAAAAAAAAGCTGGGAATTGGTGCTCAGTAAGTTGTTGTGCCTGTATAAATAGAATCTATTTGTGAAGTTACATTTTGGTGAAACAGAAGAAGTGTGAATATCCTCTTGTATTCTCTGTTGTGAAACTTTACATCCACATTAAGAATCAAGGCTTGGCTGTGTCTTGTCATTTTGAGAGGGTTATTCTAAATCTATAGGAACCTTTAATGTAACCTTTAATGTGTCTGAGCTGAAGAAGTGACTTTGAAATAGGCCTTCCACAATAAAATTAACCTCAAAAGTCATGCCTTTAATGTAAGGCATGTTCTTAAGAAAAATTAAGGCCAGAGATTAAAGCTCTTAATGTTTTTGTTTTCAGTACATTTGTAAAATAATAAGAAAAAATGCTTCAAGTGTATTATAAGAGATTTCACCTTTATGTCTAAGCTTGACCAAACTTACAGCTTCAGTATATAATTTTGGAAGCCAGTTTGATATTGAAGTATTTGAGTTGGAATATATTTCTTGGGATTTACATAGATTATTTGGATTTATCAGTTTATTTACATCCCTATGTAATTATTTTTATTTTGCAAATAAAATGTTATTTTATTATTAAAAGAAGTGTGATTTCCTAGTGAAATAAAATGATCTGGTGTAGATTAATTTATTCCTTGTAAACTTTTTTTTTAAATAAACGATGAACACTGAATCTTACTCAATTGTACAAAAAATAATCTGCCTGATTTTAGTAACGTTGGCCTGTAAACAATACATGGGTCTTGCAATGGAGAATGCACAGCTTAGATTTTTTACTCCTGATTTGTTTTCCTCTAATGTTACTAGAGTAATCATAAAATGAAAAATTATGTTTTGATTTGAACCAAAGTAGACAAACTAGATTGACCTTGATTTAACAACCCAAAGCATCCAAAACAGGCATGAACATATACCGCCTCAAATCAGCTGTTCTGCATGCATAATGTTTTCCACATCCTAACTCTTACCCACTTTCTTTTGCATTTGGAAAAAATTTCATGGAATCAGCTGCTAGATAATGCAGTTTACTATCAAAACCTTAACCCAAATCTCACTGGTTGAATTTAAACATTCTACTTTGTGAACAAAAATGTTCTTAAGGCAATTTTTTTGGACATTGTTTAAATTGAAAGAAAATCAGATGAATCTTCGTAAGATATTGTTTTAATTTAAAAGTAGGTAATGAATAGGCCTGATAGTTTTTGAATTTTATGGGATTTGCATAAACCAGAAACCACAGAGTATTGCCTTGCGATTCCTTAATAGATAGAGCTGCTTAATGGTGGTCCTTTTAATCTGGAGTGTTCTCCCTCCTGAAATTTACCTGGTCAATTATTCGTTGGGTTAAAAAATTGTTTTTTCAGGTTTTCTAAGTTTTTGTATCTCTTTGCCATTGTTCTCAGAGCTGCTTGTATTTACTACTTTCAGCGCTATAGTCATATTTGGAATTTCTTCCAGATTTTGTGGAGGCAAAGTGGGAGACACTGAAGAGCACATGTCCTGTTAGTTGAGTCACAAAAATATGTGAGAACTCATTTATCAAGCTCATTTATTACACATTGTGCTACAGCAAGAAAGTGATAGTAGATGACAACACACAGGAACTTGAGTGTCAGCTCTGTCTCTGTGTTCTATGGAGGCTGACATTGAGTCTGTTTGAATAAGGAGAGAAGACAAAATTTACTTCCAACTCAATTCTAGAACCATTCAGATGTATAGGATCTAGAATTACCAGCCAACTAGGCCAAAGCTTGCAAAAGTTTAAAAGTTGCAGTTCTGGAAGGTACCAGTTCAAAAATATTTAGATTTGTTTCCTTAGAAAAGTTCGGCTTTTAAAAGCATACCTGAAAACTTCATGGGAACTTGTTCATTGTAAATCAGATGGAGGATACTTCCTCAGCAATATAATTTGCTGCATATGAAAGTTAATATGGATTAAAAATGGAAGTTATTTGTATTATATTACTGGCAATTTTTAAAGCCACTCAAACATTTTGTACAATTCTGGTTCTGACATCATCTTGGAAAACTGTCCATTTGGAAGTTGACCTGACAGGTCATTTTGAGGCTTCATTGTTGCCACACGAGCTGAGGGATAGGGAGGGGGGAACAGATAGCTGGGGTTTTGTAGCCGAAACAAAATACTTTCTCCTGGGAACCAAGGACATTCCCACAGGTGGTCAGAAAGAGTAGAAAAGCTACCATGCAACCAGACGGCACTTTAATTGGACTATGTGACTGTTTGGAAAAGGGAGAAAACGTAGGTGTAACCCACAGGAACATTCAAAGTCGGCTTTCACCAGCCTGTGCCAATATGATACATTTAATGAAACTATTCTTTGAGGAATCCACCTGCCTCCGAGTTCTGTTCGTTATGGGTGTATTACTTGGAACCCTAACACTAAGCTCAGAAGTCTTATCGGTGTTGATATCCGAAGTTGTCCTGCAGTTTTTCTCTTGATCTACAGAAGAGAGTTTAAGTAATGGAAAAGTATTTCTGAGACATTTTGGTTCACTCTTAAATTCAAGTGAGATTCACATGATCCTAGAATTTTGTTGGGAGAAAAACTGGACTTGCACATATTTATGCTTGTGTGAGTTAAGAATCCATCATAACACAAATTTGTCAGCCAAACATGTCCCATGGATTGATGTCACTGTATATAAATAGTGTGCATTCTGAGAACAATGGAATGCAGATAATATTCCTTTCTGCAGTGTTTTTACAGTTATTTATTTTTTCTCCAGATTCTTTTCAGGACCTGAATTTCTCACAATAAAAATATGCAAAACAAAACACTTCTGTATAAACAGATGCAACTTACTTTTGTTTCAGCAACTAAATTATGATACAGGTGAATGAGGGGGATTAGGCGTGAGAGAATTTGTAGCTTTGAAAGTATCAAATTGACCTTACCTAATTCACACAGTATTTATTACAAGTACTTCTACCTTGCCACAAAGAAAATAATTCTCTGTCTTACAGTGCATATAAAAAATATGTCTGCAATTGAAACCCCATCCCAATAGCTTCTTTCTGTTTGTCAAGGATTAGTCCAGAGGCTCCAGTCCTTGAAGATATGGGGATTAAAACTACAAAAAGAATAGGCAATGGGTCAGGAGGATTCTGCACTTCATTGAACATATCAAGGTGTTTTTCAGAGGCTGCATCCAAGGAAGTTTTTGGGTTCGTTTACATAATGTAAATATTTTCTAAACTAGTCATCCTTAAAGTCTAAACTCCCTCCAACTATGCTTTGATCTCTAAAAGTGTAACACAATTCTTTCTTCTTAAAGAATTATTTCCTCATGAAACAGCATTTCCAGTTTTCCCTTTTAACATTCGGAACGTTTGACATTTGCTGCATAAGATGTACTCCCCACAGCCTAAAATAAGTGATTAATCCCAAAAAAGACATTGACAGTCACACAACATTCTTAATTCTACTATACCTAAAGCGCAACATACAGAACTCAGGAATTAAGAGAGAAAGAGACATATCAGTCTGCCCTAAGGTTTAAATTCTATGTCTTTTCCTCTGAGTCAGTAATTTGGCCCTGATACATATTTTTTTTCAGTCAAAAGATAATGATTTTATTTGTTTATACAATTTATTTGCCACCCATCTCAGGTCAAACCCTTCTTTTGCTTACAGCATAGAAATGTTGAAAAACATTTAAATCATCTATTGTAAAAAAACAACCCACAGCAGATAAAAACATGAACATATAAAATCATGGACACAAGATAGCAAAGGAAACCAGACACAGAGGGGTGGAGAGGTGGGGTTAAATTTAACCAAGCAACCATCTCCAGTATGAAGCTCTTCCATTGGGTCCCCCAAGCCATCTGTCACAGGAGCCATGTCTTAAGGGTCTTATGAAGGTAAGATGTTCCAGAGAACAGGAGACACAGGAGAGAAGGCTCTTCTCCTGGAACCCGCCAGCCCAAATTTCTTGATTGATGTGCTCCCCTTCCGGTGTGAGTGAGGTGGACCAGTCCCAGTGGGATGAGATGATGCTTTGAGTTGGCTGGTCCCATGTCGTGCATGGCTTTAAAGGTGATGAACCACACCTTGAATTGCACCCGGAAGCAGACTGACAACCAGTTATCTTAGTTCCTTTGTTGAAAAGAAGCCATATTTTATTTTCCAATGAAGGGGAAAAAAACCTTGTTGCTTATCTGTGGAATAAGAACATGTTAACAAGTAGCCTGGTTATCCTAGGCCTATTATATCTGGACTTCAAAAATCCAGATGACAACAAAATGACAACTTAGAGAAAATATTATGGAATTTACAGACAATGTTGCTGCGGATGAAAGATATATTAGCAATAGACTTTATTTTATGTTCATATACATCAACAGTAAGTAAGACAGAATGTATGAACGAGGGGAAGGGAAGTGGAACAGTGAGGCTACAGGGGTCTGAGGTCAAGAAGGTGCAGGAGTTTCAGGTCAACAGTCTAGTGTGACGGGGAGAGTGGAAAAGAGGTGAAGAGGTGAGTGCAGGCTGGTTGGAATGGGTGGAGAAAGGTGTCAGGAGTGTTGTGTGACAGAAGAGTATCAGCAAGAATCAAAGGAAAAGTGTACAAGACAGTAGTGAGACCAGCTATGCTGTATGGGTTAGAGACTGTAGCAGTGAGGAAAAGACAAGAGGCAGAGATGGAGGTAGCAGAGATGAGGATTTTGAGGTTCTCTTTAGGAGTGACCAGGATGGACAGGATTAGGAATGAGCACATCAGCTCAGGCCGGCTGTTTTGGGGACAAGGCCAGAGAGGCCAGACTGAGATGGTTTGGACATGTGAAGAGGAGGGAGAGTGGATATATTGGTAGAAGGATGTTGGAGATGGAGCTGCCAGGCAAGAGGAAGGCCCAAGAGGAGATAGATGGATGTGCTAAAGGAGGACATGAAGAGGACATGGGACGAGAGTAGAGGATGCCAAGGATAGAGTTCGGTGAAAACAGTTGATTGGCTGTGGCGACTCCTAACGGGAACAGCCGAAAATAGAAGATTATTAATCAACAGTTTTGTTGATTTCTTTGTCCTGCCTTTATTAATATTATTAACAACTCAACGCAGTGAACGTACCTAACACTCCTTCTTCCTGTTTTCCCCACAACAACCCTCTCAGTTGGGCTGAGAAAGACTGACTGGCCCCAATTCGCCCAGCTGGCTTTCATAGCTAAGGCAGGAGTAGAACTCACAGAATCCTGGTTTTTAGCCTGGTACCTTAACTACTAGACCACACTAACTATAATAATAAAAGGATTTTTTTTTATCATTTATAATGCAATTTTCCATTGCTTGAGTGACATACCGTACCAATGCACCTGGAGCTATATTGCTTGCATCTGTAGTTGCAAATTTGTGCAGGTCGCACACATATTTGTTTGCTTACTTGTCATAATTATACACCACCCATTGGCCAGGGTCAAAGAACAGAGATAACATTACTACTAATTTTGGCAGTAGAGAAGAGTTGGTAAAGCATGTACTGTATACCAAAATATATACAGGTATGATTGAACAATTGGCATGGCAGGTCTATTTTGAAAGAAAATGGAATGTATTGAAAATATCCATACAATTATGACTATCAAACATCAGTTTCTAGAATCTACTGACATGCTCTAAGGGGGCTAGTACAAACACCTACTTCTTAAAACGTGGGAAAAGACAGTAATTCTAATACAGTAGACATTGAGAGGTCACGGCTGTGATATTGATGTCCGTATAAAAGGTGAAAAAAGACAGTTTTCTTGATTGTTCTTATTCACTGAACGTACTTGTCAATCGTCAACTTCCAAAGAAATCAGTTAATGTTTTAATGTAACTCAAAGCAGCTCTGTATTTTTCCTCTGCATTGACTCATCCAGTGATGGCAAAGTTTGAAGTATCCTCTCTGATTTTGACATTATAACATGGCAACCAGTGAGAATGCCAGGTGGAGCCGATAATCCTAACAAACACAAAATAAGAAGGCAACTGATGCTACAGTTGTCAAGACAGAGGAAAATGTTTTTATTCTATTTCCCAGAATAGCTGGGGGCTGAGAGAAATGAAATCACTAGGGATACTGTAACCAAATTTTTGTGGGGCTTAATATTGTTTCCTGATGTGAAGTTTAAAATAAATGGTATAAATAAGAGACTCTTCTGTAATTGGCCTTGATATATTTGGAGGAAGGGAACAAATGGACAAATTTGCTAACCTAGAATTATAAAGAAGCACAATACAAGAATACTGTAATGTTGCTTGTATTACTGTGTTCTGTGCAGGGGTGAAATTCAGCCGGATCGCACCACATCGCCCGAACTGGTAGTGGCGATTAGAAGTTGGCCCTGCCCACCCGCCCCTGCCCTTCTATTTCCTTATATGAGCTTTGGGTTTTTTTTTGTTTCTTACCTTAATCAACTGTTTGGCGCATCTATGGAGCCTTCCTGATGAATCTGGCTGCCTCTGGTGCCTGTAAACGAGGTTTAAAGAGCCACACTACAGAGCGTTTGGTGCGCATGCACGTGCACCGAACCAGTAGCAAAACCAGTAGGATTCCACCCCTGGTTCTGTGTAAGCCTGCTTGGAACTAGTTGTGAGAACAATGAGTTAGCTCTAACATTAATTCATATGAAGAAATGTACCGTAGCCTACCATATACCTGGTTTCTATTAGGTGAAAACAAAATGTAACTCTTATATAGTGATGAAGCAGGATTTTAAGCCATCTGGAGTTACTTTGAAGTAAGTTGGATGGCCTACAAATATATGTATGTACGTACGTATGTACGTACGTATATATGTAAATAAATTAAATAAATAAATTTCTCAATATAGCAAGTCTACATATATTATTATGCAATTACTTTGAGGTAAGTTGTACAGCAAACAAACAAACAACTTTCTCAATACAGTAGGTCTACATAGATTATTATGGACCCTAATTCTTTGTCATAGACCACAATACAAGACATTTTGATAGAACAAAAAAATATGCTTTTCTTTAAATGTTCAAACACATTTACCTGGATTGTTCATGAACAACATATAGAGTAGATGGTGTATTTGAATTAGATGTGGGTAATTTTTTTTTAATAGCACCTACTAGATACATTCAGAATGCCCAAAGGAACATTGCAAGAATCATGTTGTTTTCCTGTATTTCTCTGTTTCATTGCTCTGTACTGCATTCCATTTGTTTAAACTTGTTTGTTGCTTAATCCCAAGCTTAAATTTTATTTAAGTGCAGCCCTAGGATTCCATATTAGCCATTCAAGTATATCTTGGAAAAAAAAAAACATTTCAGGGCCGTTGTGTCATAATATAAAACTGGTTTATTATAGGCAGAGACTTGGGCATGGATCTTTCGTCTTCAATTTATGGCTGAAGGTGACTTTCTGTACAAATCATCTTGATGAGAGTTTTATATCCATTTTGAAATGTAATATCAAAGAGAAAATACTTTAATATGAATTACCTCCACTGTTGTTCAATTAACTAGTATAAGCAAAGATTACTCTCAAAGAGAGATTGTTAGAACTTCACTAGTTTGCTTTCTGACCCCAAATATTTTACTAGACAACAACTACTCTTAATTCTAAGGTAGCAACATACCTTAAGCAACTTCCTAAATACTACATGATACTTGTATTCACTTGCTTTAAATCGTCTTTTAAAAGTGAATTTGGAAGGCAGGTTTTTAGGAACAGAATGAATTTATCTTTGTAGTTTGAGTGTCATTAAAATACTGCCACAAATCATGCTTTATGGGAGGTTTTAAAAACCTTTTTAATAGGGTAGTTATAACAGTGTAACTTTGCTTCCGATTAGAGATTTCTGAGTTTCTAAATTTTACTACTCTCTTTAATACAGAATAGCAAAACACAAAAGCTTCAAAATCACCAGGGCCTCCAGAATATCCATAATCAGAAGCAGTATTATATTATACTGCTATAATTAGCATAATACGGTGATACCTTGGCATTCAACTGCTTTGAAATTCATCACATTTTGTTACTCAACATTTTGACATGAAAAATTTGTCCTGGTACTATTTGTTTGTCACTCAATGCACAAGCTAGAAGTTGTCAGTGTTGGGTGCCTTGTGACTCACTACATTATTTCTTATGGGAAAGATTATTCTTGGAAACAAATGAGTACCAAGATATCACGGTAAGCCTGAATTTTTCACCAAACATAATTATGGTTATGCTCATAATCTTGTTTTAGTGTATTTGTTTGGTAAATTGAAGGCCAGTTATTCCCTTGTATTTTAGCCTGTGACTGTAGTTACGTTTTTAGCTGTTTGACCTAAAATGTTTCATCTCTCTCCAGAAATGTTGTAAAAAGACATCTGCTCAAGCTACCCACTTCTGCGATAACACTTATGTTGAATCGTTGTCTTTTATCCTGCATGTTCCTTCATTAGACATTCACAGATTAATCTTCTCTACAAATTGCCTCTGTATTATAGAAGATGTGGTTGGGGGCTGCCTTTTTAAACTTCACTTCGAATGGACAGAGCCCCCAATTCTTTTATTTCTTATTTTTTGCTCTTTGGGAGGCATTGGGTATTTATTTTTGGTTTTGAAACACGGTTTTTAAGCTCAGTGAGAAGTTTGGAGGTTTTAAGAGGCAACATCTGGGCATTAACCTCCATGATACAGCTTTTACTCCAAAATCTGGCCCAATGATTTTATTTATATCTACGTATGTTAAATTAACCGCAGGAAACTTGCATATCATGGGTTGCCTGTCTACGTGCTAGAGGTAAGCTGATGAAAAATACCACTTTTGGATCAAATCCATTAAAAGGACATGCAGAAGGTTAATGCAAATCTGAAAACTGCATGGAGAAGAGACTGGAAAATTCAGAACATAAAATACAAGGATAAAAGCTACTAAACATTGTAGCAAATAGGCAGGATAGGAAATTTATCACAGCAGAACAAGCAATATTTCAGTGAGTGATATATAAATATATTAGTTGGCCAATCCAATTCTGTAACACCTCTGTTATTGTCTAGAATTGATTGCATTGTTTAATTAGCAAATAAATGTTTCTGTTTTTCAGTTGACTTCATGGACAAATTAATATCTCTAAGCAACGGAGAATCTCAGAACACTATTAATATTGCATCAAAGTTAATGTAATTGCTAACTACAAATGTAAGTTGCACTAGAGAATATAGGAAAGCTTCTCAGGAAAAGCATACTGTAAAGAAGACAAAAGACAGGGAAGATGATAATGTAAATATATTTTTACAAGGTAGAAATATAAAATCGTGGGGGTAGTGCTTGCTTCTGTTTCAAACTTTCTTGGTGTTTGCTAATCTGCAACTAATGACAAGCTTTGCAGTGCAAGCAGCCTCAGACACTGTACGAGGGAGTATAACAATTCATTGCATTGCATATGCAGTGAAATAATGGAGGATGGGCTGCCTATTATTTATTCTGCTTGCAGCTTTTCCCCCTTCCTTAAATATTTGGGAAGATTTTTTTTTGTTCCTCCCCTAATTTCCCCCCATTGTAATGCATATCTGGAAAATGTATCTCTTCAATTGGGTATTGAATAAGGTACACCTTATTTAAAAGGGTGTTGTACTGGCCAAATTCTACAAAGAGGAATAAATCAATAAATATTGGCGTTTGCTCTTTCTTGTGAGGATATCATCTTCATAACTTTATTACTACCTTTTTAATTTTACAGTTCTGCTTTCAAAAAGCTTTGTTGTTGACTCTGCACTGATTTCACCTAAAGAAAATGGTATTAGTAAAATTGCCACAGTAATTGGCAATATTAGGTGTTTTCAGGAGAAATACCCATACATCGTGAGAAAAATGAAGATATCACTGAAAACGGCATGATAGTTTGCTGTATAGTCATGCGGCTTATATTTGACACTCCATTGCAGAAATGGACATGTACTTGATTGGGATCCATTTTAAGATACCAGACCCCAGTCATCAATGGAAGCCCGGTGGAGAGAGTGGACTGCTTCAAATACCTCAGAGTGCACATCTCAAAGAACCTGTCATGGACCTTCCACATCAATACCATGGTAAAAAAAGCCTGACAACGTCTCTTTCA